>CEMS01905407.1:1942-12832 GCA_900068915.1 Megacollybia platyphylla | reverse complement strand
CCTCCAGACGATGAGTAACACGACTCCTATGCTAGGAAAAAGGGGAAGAGAGTTCTGTAAGCACTTGCATTCACCTGGTTTAAGTCAGTATTTATTCGAGCTGTTGAATGACGGTCTAATGTGACGTGATGGATTCCGGGCCATCACGTTCAATTAAATTTAGACGATAAGGATTATCAGGTGTTCCTTTTAAACCGCGGGCAATACTGATTGCTGTCCAGGTTTAGTTGGCCTTCCGTGCCCCATCGCAGGTAGCACTTGGAGACCCAGTTTTGAGACTGCCGGGGCCCAAGATCTCAGTGATGACACCATGTTTGCCGTTCTTTCCGCCACTGTATGCAATAATTAAGCAGAATGTCAATCCGATACAGTGATAGTAATAAACGCACCTTGAGCTAGGACAATCTGAGACTGAATGGTCTTCCCTTGAGACGTTCAACTAGAGAGTAGGTCTAATCCTAAAGCACATCAACATTTGCGTCCATCAGTGTCCCATAATGTTATGCTGGACTAAACCCGAGCTTGCATTCCAAGGAAAAGCATAACCATTGAATTATTTTGTACAGTTTGTCAGCCTTGCTTATTCGTCAAAAAAGTTCACTTGCAAGGTCAATCCGCCAAAGTCCTATCTGTGAGTTTGTCCTCCTCTCGATTGGCTAGCCCTCGACTCTCTGTTCTTGAGCCGACGCGACCGTCGTGATCGTGAATTTGATGTGCTCTCAGAATCATTGGATCCATCGTGACCTTTTGATTCATTGGAGTCAACACGGTTCACGTCGCACTCTGCCCGTGCATCATCTTCAAACCAACAGACCGTACAAGGCTCCGTCCAGGCATAGAAATTTGAGTACCGCCAGGGTTCTGGCACCTGCAATTTGATATGTCAATGTCGACAATGAGTAGAGCCTAGAGCATACTACAGCCTTAAGCTTCGGCCACACATCGGGAGGTAGATTGGCAGGTCGCCGGAGTGCCTGCTTTTTGAGGTCGGCACGCCCTGGTTGATAAATCTTGATGGGCAAAGTAACCATGACAGCTTTGTCGGGGTACTCTATCTCTATTGATGCATCCTCGAATCTCTTTGGATCGCCTTCGCGAGCGCATACTAGAAGTCGCCAAAGAGACTGCTTGACAGCTATTGAGGCCGCCTCAATGTCAGGCGTGGATAGGAGCAAGGAGTGAAGAGCTTGCCGAAATTTATCTTGAGGACGGAGAGACACGTCGGACGCTAACATCACAGCATTCTCCAGTGCACATATGTCATGCATTTCGAAGTAGTTGTGATAAACCGTCACGCAGTCGGCTTCTGTATAGCCTGCTATGCAAATGTCGGGAGGAACGATGCTAGGTGGACGAAAGATGAATGAATTAAGAGGCTAAAAGAGAACACCTACAGAGTTGATCCGCGCTCTAGGACCACAGAAGTCCAATTTTGGAGTTCTCCATACCGATAGTTGGCAAGGCTTTTGCATATGTGCAGATACATCTCTCTTCGATATCGTTGGACAGGTGAGTAGAAATAGATGACCGTGCCGTGTATGGCACGAATGGCTGTCAAATAAGGAAGAGGTTGACTGTAGTTCCCTCCTCCCAGTCCGATGCCGATGTTAGTGAAGAACCGAGCCTTTGACACTCTGATCCCCCAGTGTGATGCACAGGGAGCGGGCCATAGACCTCTAACAATGAGTTGGCAAAAATAGGGAACAAGGCTTACTTCAGTTCGTCGTCCATAGTTTCAATGGTATTACATGTAGCATCCCATTGCCATGGTTTTTTCAGTTTGGACATTTTCAATTTTGTCCATTCCCGCTTTTCGGGTACAAAGTCGGTGTGACTCTTTGAAGCATTTCGCTTTCTCACGTCTGTTTGGAATATTAGGAAGGAAGGAAGGAAGGAGTTGACAACGTGCCAATTAGCTCGCCTTCGGCGTTGGTTACATATGCTGTGACTGCCTCCTCAACACTTCCGTATAACTGTGTCGGTTTCTGTTTTATGAGGGCAACAAGGCCGTGCGAAAGGATTTTATTTATCACGCGGAATCGGTTCTCATTGTCGGCTTCAAAAGTGAAAGCTTGCCGCATTGGCTGCGCAATCTTAGCTAGCATCTGGACTGTGGACAGATCCCATTCCTATTTCGCTGATTAGTTTCTATCGTCAACATCCATCAAAGAACAAACAAAACCATGCAACTGGTCCAGAGACAACTGCATTGTACTTAGCAGATTCAGAAGAAGACGGCTGACGGTCACATGACGAAGTCTCGAACGAAACGGGAAATCCGCCTTCGTATCTGCACGCTTTGGTACTAATCACATACTTCTCCCAGAAAGCTGGTCGATTCCACTGCAACCTTGTTATGCATAGATAGTTTCCATGGTCTAACCTCACGACCCATGGCAATGAGAGCACATACCATATCATTCTTCAGTGCTGGTTTTTGCTTGGTTTTTGCCTGGTTTAGTCCTGGGATTGGGATACCGGTATTTGATGAAGCGACTTGAAGGAATGCGCGCGCTTGCAGCCTGGATACGATCGACATGTTTAGCAAGATTACATTGGAGCATAGATGACTACATATTACTGCGGACTGCTCGTCGAAGACGGCAAGCAAAGCATCTGACCTGGCAACAGCCGTTCACAAACGAGCTTCGGGTTGGCCTTCTTCAACTCGTCCAACGGGAATGCATGTGTATTTGAGATATCCCAGCACGAGTCGCCCGCCTGCACCATGTACGATTCAGTGCCGTTGGAGCAGTTGCAGGGAGTCGGCCAAGTAACGCTGGGATAAACGATGAACCTCCAGACGATGAGTAACACGACTCCTATTGCTAGGAAAAAGGGGAAGAGAATTCTGTAAGCACTTGCATTCACTGGTTTACTGTATGCCATCGGGAGCTGCTATACACTAATTAGCAAAGTCAGAGTATGCTATGACCAACTCACAGCATCAGTGGGCAATGGCTGGTACCCATCAACGTGCAATGGGGACATCTCAACATCGTCATCGTCATCCTGCCCACTGGGGGCGGGGGCGGGGGCGGGACCGTTAGAAACTAGCCAATGTTAACCTTGTTCTGCAGCTTCTAATAGGAACGCACTCCTAGTCATTTCACTGAACTCAGCGCCCTGCGCACCCTGCCAGATGCTTCCACCACGGTTTTGGAATATATACCTCCCTGAATCCGCATCGTAACCAATGCGTTTCATGCCTTCAGGGAGTCTGTACTCATCCTGATAGAAGTAAATAAGGAACATCTGCTGATTCGGTTGCTATACTTCGTCGTATTGCGTCCAGCGTCCCATTGTGTGGTTAGAGATATCCAAGAATCAAGAAAGAAGGCAGTGTGTTGACGTATGTTACGAATTCTGTCATTTTGGAGATTGTGCACGTGATATTGATGCGTACTTAGCATTCAATACATGCCTCCTGTGTGGGGCTCCCCGGCTCTGCGTTCACCGACATCATCCAGCCCATCAACGTATATCACCCGACCCTTTTCATGAATCCTTCGCAAATCCAATCCATTTTGTCCTGCATCCAATGTCGTCGCATTCAAACTAAAATATGAATTGCCACCCGGGCCCTCCGTCCATCCCTCACGACCCTTCACAGGTCTCCAAACATTAACCCTATCTTGGCCAAACTCAGAGGGCAACTCAACCTCTACAACCTCTGTCTTTCCACAGATTGTAAAACAACGCACACCGCACGTAGTGCAGAAATACCAATCCAGATATTTATCATTGCACTTGTACTTTGCCATCCCACTTCCTGGGGCATCAGGATCTCCGGGCGACAACAACATGAAATCATCCGGTGCGCTAGGAAAACGGAGATGGAAAAGGCCCATCTTGTGGCATGCCGTGCAGTTGCATTTGTATAAGCTGTGGCCTGACTTTTCACGGAAAGTCTCGACGTCCAACGACTCCGAGTCGGAGGTGGGTAAGGAGAGGTATGTTATATATTTGACAGTTCCGCAATGGCAGGAACCGTGATATGGTCGGCGTTCGAAGCCAGGAGATTTCTGGGGAATAGATGTAGCATGGGGCTTGAGAGCCATCGAAGAATGAGTCAAAGAGTACTGGCACGTGGCGGACCGCTTCCGATCCTTCAACCTAGCTTACCACATGGCGGCCGCAGAGATGTCCGCTATGATCATGACGGTTTGCATAAGTATGCTTGAAGGATGGCCTCGGACTCTAATTGGTTATGCTGATCACGAGCGAGTCGCGTCCGAGTCACGCGCTCGACAACCTACTCAATTACTTGCATCAGTTCGTCAAGAAGCGCGTTTTCGGCCTCATGGCACGAAATGGATACTAGCCTTCTGTTGCTATCTTCTTCGATTGCACAGCATCCTGGCTGCTCGGCGCTTATCTCGTGCTCAAAGACTGGAATGCACTCTTAAAAGTTAATGCCTCCGTCATGCTTATAACCTTGGCTGGCTCCTTCTCAGCGCACGGTCCCCTGTGCCTGTCATCTGATGCAGCAACACATGCATACATCCTTCGCGCAAGTGCTGCCACAGCATTCCATTCCATTCATCAGGTCACAGAGTCTATTAGTGCTACCGGATCTTCCGGGTCACAGCGGCCAATGCTGCAGTATAAAGCGTCTTCTGTGCTCCGAGCAAGAACTTGTGCGTTCTTGCTTCCCCAACAATGAAATTGCACTCCTTCGGTCTCCTCAGCGCGTTGCTTCTTTGTGCTACAGGTGCTCCGAGTCCTAGTTCTAATGCTACTCCGGGCTTGCCAGGTGGGTTGTCTATTGGTAAAATCATCGACGCGTTGGGGATTGGGTTGGTCTCTGACATCAACGTTTTTATTACGGTACGTCCTTTTAGTCTACGCGTAACGAGTTCTGTTTACAAGTACTGCAGTTGGACACCTTGACCGACAATCTTGTTACGTGCGTGTCCAAACTTGAACATTCCTTACCCTACTCATTATGCATTCCTTGTTAGAGTCAACTTTGGCAGTACGTTCCCTCCAAATCTATATCCTACTCGCATCTCATCAATTTCTCCAGTCAAAAACCCCCTCATCGTAGAATTGACCTTGGACCAAGTCACAACTTCCGCCGGCATTAACGGAACCGTCTTTGCTGAATTCAACCACACTTTCTCTGAACCCGTTGTCGTTTCTCCTCTCGGGACAGCCAACTCGGGTAACATCAGCAATGTGCTGCTGACTCAAGGCGCCGAAGCTTCACTTGCTATCATCCCCCTTGGCTTCCTCGACATTATTGACACGAGTGTTCATATTCGGTGAGTTCAACCTCGTTTCAGCAACGATGTATAGGGCTCACGGTAGTGGCGCTAGTGTAGCGACTATTGATGGTTTCTTCGGATTTCCTCTTGAAATTGATGGTTTGACGCAAAAGAATGTTACTACGACGTGAGTCTAGCCTTGTGCGAAATGTGATCTTCTCATGCTTGCGCAGTTACACTCTTGATCTCTTCGATTGAGTGAACATCGAAATGAATGAATAACGAAATAGTCTGAAGGGAAATTTGATCTGATTACGTGCGATATTATGACTAATTTTGGGCTCGTCTCTTCTCCTTCCACTACATATCTTGGTACATGGCTCAATAAGACTTGCAGCTGTATTTTCACTATTATAACCTCGTACTGGAGCTTCGACGTATAATATCGCATCACAGCAGAGCGGGCCTTGTCGTCAGCTTGTCGCATGCGGCACACATAGTCTTGACTACCATCTTAGACATCGCTGTGAGTTTTGAATTCGGTCATTCAATTCCGCAAGTAAGTGTGTCCATTCAAGCAGGACAACGCGTCAAACACCGATTCTTCGAATAATACAGCGACTTACGCGGCTGTCTTGCAGGTTACGCGTCAGAGGTCGTAACATATACTGAAGAAATGGCAGCCAGAACCTCATATTGACAGCGCGTTCATGCAGTCACTCTAACCGCCGCGAGCGATCCGCCTTTGGGCCGTCGGAACTTCGATGCCAAGTCGGTGTACGTATTACGCGTTTAACGTCCTCAGGCTGAGCAACTCCAACCACGATGACTACGATGACCACGACGACCACGACGATATTACTGCCATCAACGGATTTAGGTCAGTCTGTATCTTGACGACAGGGATTCAGCTTACTTTTCGAGGCAGAAAGAATCTCGATGTAGACTGTGTTGTTTATGGTGTTTCGATGCAGACGACGAAAGTGTATCTTGGGGAACATCAAGGCTGCCGGCATGACTTGGAAAATACGGCAACTGAGACGCCTGGTGGTTCTGTCGCCATACAAGTCGGAGGAGGTAACCTTGAGAGCCTGAGAGATAGGCATTATACTCTGCAACGCGATCTGGAAGACCTAGGTGGCATTGCCACCGTTTTGTGCCAGCACGCAGTGTGCAAGAGGACAGCCCCTCACGAGCGCCAAGGAGACAGTGGCCGAGTTTCGTTTGTTAAGGTGGCACTGTGCTTCGAATCAACAGAGTCCTGGTATATTTTCCAAGTGAAACGCTTCCCTGAGTGGCATGGATCAGCTCAATGGATAGAAGATCGGATTTCCAGAGACACGTCCAGCATGCCACTGGTCCAGTGGATAGCTAGAGTCACGGTCTGGTATAACAAACCTACCATTTGTCGTAAGCCCCTTTCATTTCGAACTTAACTCCGGTAGAGATGACTCTTATGCAGATGTTACGCATTGTTGGAGGCCCGATCATTGCCAACTGTTTGGTTGTGTTCAGTTTGGTGACCTATAAAAGGCGTCGACTCGACCTTCAACCTCAACCACAGTCTATTCACATCTTCAGTTTCTTGCTGTATCTCTATCCATGGCCTCCTATCACTCTGACCGAACCTATGATGGTGGCCACGCCGCGTTCAATCAATATCTTAATTCTTGCGCCACTGAGCCATATCCTCGACCACCGGCCCAGATACCTGCATATGCTAACCACTTCTTCATGAACCCACTCCTCGCACCAGATCGCCTCCCTGCTACTCAGAGCGTGGATCAGCGTATCAACAACATGATCCAAGGGTCCTCGCAATCTCAATCAATCTCAAGTCCTTATAGCGTCCTGCACGGAGCAAATTTCAATGTTAACACAATGAATTTCATTTTGCCCCCAGCGTGTTATCCTCCATCTGCTCCCAACGCCAGACCTGATTCTTTCGCGTCAGCGCCGCCAATCGATCATTCGTCACGACACCGTGACCATTCTACCAGCCATCGCATCGAAAAGCCAAAGTCGAAGCATGGCAAGTCAAAGGCCGTCAAAACGGAGCAGCAGCAGAAGGAGGAAGCCGATACAAGTGTAAGTGAGCACATTCTCGAATACAGCTACAACTCACATGTGTTCCAAAACACAGGAGGCTATAATCCGCAACATTGAGCTTGGGCTCCGAATGAAGGGTCATCCTGTTGTTAACGGCAGAGTTTGTCTTGTCAAACCCAACGAAGAGCCTGTGCAGGTGCAAAACAAGAACGTAGCAGTCCAGCTCACCGCACCGGCCTCGATATCCAATGTCGTTCCCCAACACGAGCGGAGACGCGTCCATATCTTCAAGGGCGCAATGTATGATCAGATCTTAGCCTGCTACGGTGGTCGCCTTCCGGCTGGCTCGCTTGTGGGGAAGCACGAATATTTTGGACACCTCGTCGTGATTCCGATAGTAGATGGCGACAACACACTGGAACCGCTATTGTTCCAGATACAACATGGGAGGGCAGCACGCGCCGCAATGACCGTTCAGCGCCAAGGTGGAGTCCCGGAACCATCTAACCTCATGTCAACTTCGACTGTGCCGCCGGCGGCTCCGAATGAGCCTGAATCTGACGATTACAGGCATTTTTTTGCCCGATACGTCAATGACAACGCGTACGAATTAGAGAAGGCCTAAAGTCACTTTTTAGGCAGTGATTTATATCTTAGTTGTACTAGTTTACTTGTTGTAGAATATGTATTCTTTTAATGCGCGAGTCACCACCGCCTTTTTGTTTGGAGAACGGGTCTACATCTGTGATCAGGTTGAACCGCTCACGGAATTGTCAGGCAAGGTGTCCGAGTTGGGTCCATAATAGCCCTGCCGATACCGAAAAACTGTTGATGAGTAGTAATACATCGTACCAAATCTCAGACTCTGTTGTTACAATACGCGTGTCGATAGCATCACGATCAATACAGATACCGGAAGCCTTTCCTTCTTTCCATGGCTTGATCAAACGTGATCCCTTCTAACCTTGCCGCTTCCTCAACTCGGACTCTATCAGCCGCTTGAAGAGCTGCCCGTTCGTCTTCCGCAAGTTTGCGATTTTCACGTATCAGAATCATTCGCATCCCTAACACCTATCAGTACCAGTCGCGAATCAATATCTCTAACTTACAAGCCGCCAAAGCAGTAGATAGAAGAAAACCGCAGAGAGAGATGACCATCGATTGGTGATACTCAGGACCCCAATCTGCTTTCCATGTGAACGAGCCGATTCTGTGTAGATCGATTGAGTCGAGCATTGCGCGGTGAGTGCAACATACAGATTACCAAGATTCTGAAATCAAAGAATAAATATAGAGTATTCTAATAGTACCTCGCACTCACCCCAATTCCGTTTACGATCCCCATGGCGGCAGCACGTTTACTGCAGCACAATTGAGCAAAGTTATGAAGTACGAAACGATGCGTACGCAGGAGGCCTTGGTATAACATTCGAGACCCATACTAGAGTCATTGAAAAGCCTGACGAACATCACTTTGAATCAGAGTTATATCAATGAAGACACTGACCAGAATAACCGGAGGCCATCAGGAATAGTGAGATATATCTGGCGGGGATCGACATAGTTGCAAGTCCTATAATGTAGCCCAATATGACACCCCACCACCATCCTGCGATATGGTAGAATCGCTCTCCAGTTTTATCTGGTGATGGAAGTAAAATTAGGGATAGAAAAACAGGAGAATCACAAACCGGCATGCCAGGCGTTGAGAGCACAGACGATGGTCGCTACAATCCACGGCGGCCTGTGAATCATGTCAGAATCTGAGTAACTTAATGTAGAGTGGCGAAATACGCAGCCAAGACAAGNGAGATTGTTGTATTGAATCCAAGCGTTTGTGTAAGCCTGCGAAACAGTCACCAGGAGGTCGGACTATGCACAAATCATGGCGTACGTTGGGAAAAAGTTGACAAAGCTCAGTCCCAACAGTTGGGCAACAGTCATAATGCTGAATATCCAGATTTTGGGATCTTTGGCGGCTAAAATTAGCCCTCGTAGTGGACTGACAAAGAGGTCGGCAACAATTTAGGGGGGGCAAGGGAACGTCGTACGAGTCTTCCTTGTTGTCTTGATCAGCCTCGCCTGCATCATCTGCTAAACGGGCTTGAGCCAGTCTGCGTTCGGCACCAGTTACCCAAGACGTGTTATGAGGCTGTGAGAACCATTAGTATTAAGCCGAGGAACAACCAGGGACGGTATAACCCACATAGTCAGGAAGCAGCCAGCTACAAGTAACAACGTGTCAGATTGGCTACCCAATATTAGAACGCACACCTACATGCTGAGAATCCCAACACAAATAGTAATAGATCCCTGAGAGTACCATCAACGAGAATGTAAAAATATTTAGGAGTTCGTACTTCGATATAGAAAAGCCTGTCAGATGTCAGCGTACGCGTATCACCGCTAGCCTGAATCACCATCTCCAAGCCCGAATACCACGTTTTCCTTCCATATTCGCCAGGATACCGGCAGCCATTAGCTATAGTGGAGGATTAGTCAGATGTAAACAAATCATTCAACTTACGGAGCCAAAAGCGTTTGAGATAAGGAGACCTCCATAGAGAATGGCCGAGCGAAATGCGAGTTCCTGGATGATATTAAGAAGGTATCTGCAAGTGGCAGATATGCACCTTTCTGGTGTACCACCTCGAAAGGAGGTATACGGCTACAAACGATCAGGTCTAAGATTCGACAGTTAGACTACATACTTCCGGGATAGAATGCGGCCTGTTGATGTTCAGTAAATGAGAGGGGTATAGATGAAAGCCAACCTCGGGAAGACCGATGAAGACTCGGCAAGCAGCGATGCCACCAAAGCTCTGCGTTACGCCAGTCAATGCACTAGTGAGACCCCAAAGTATGACACAGATGCCGATATACCAAGACGGTCTGGAGGTCGTCTTAGTATCACCAGCTTACCGGTTTACGACAATTTACCTGGAAACGTAGTTGAGAATCTGGAGAAGATTAGCATAAAGATGGCAGTAAGCTCATGGAGCGCACCATGTTCGAAGGAATTTGCGCAGGACAATACGAGGCATAAAGGATAGATATAACTGCCGAGTACTGGATAGCTTGTTACAGGCTAGTTAGACTTCATACCAGCGCGGGCGATACTAATTACCTGTCAACTTCAAATCTTGTTCTAATCCTTGTAGCCTGGCCGTGGTGATACCAGTCCTCTGTTATGACGACATTAGCCCGAAGATCAACAAGTGTAACGGACTCGCATCAATATAATTCATGATGTAGATTAACACAATGGTGGGCAGCATGCGCATATCCAATTTGCGAACGAGTTTTCGTTCAGCAATGGCGCGTTCTGCCGTCCCCTGCTCTGGAATAGACACCAGATCACTGACAGGGCTGCCATCTCGTTTGTTTTCGATGAAAGTTCCCGTTTCCTGTTTCTTTTCGTTATCGGACGACATGATGGGTCAAGAGCGGGAGGGAAGGAAGGAACCAAGTGAAAAAAAGTTCTGCTTTGAGATACTTATACATAAACTAAAGCAGGATAACGTTCCGAGTAGGCCCCATGACTATGAGTATCGTGATCGGGTGACAGAAACATAGCTTTTGGAAGGAAGGAGAGAACACGATGGCACAAGGTCCAATTAAGGAACGGCCA
>CEMS01905376.1:53336-71505 GCA_900068915.1 Megacollybia platyphylla | reverse complement strand
AGCGGTGATATTGTTAGGCTGTAACTTGGAAATGGCTGAGAGTGAGCTGTCTTGAAATTTTCACAAATGATGTCACACATTGTCTCATAGGTCCCATAGGCAGTAACGCGTCTCATAGGCAGTAACGCGGGTTGGACTTGACCATGACGGCCTCGCTCCCTGAGCAGCGAGTCTGGCCACGCTGGTTCAAACAACAGCAACCACCGCCCGTCTCATACAGACCCGATTATCACACATTGGAGTCGCCGCCCCGTGAACTCCCAGATCTCGTTTATTCCAGCGAGTTTTCTTCGCCTTCAAATTCTTCGTCTTCACATCTCCATTTGCCCTTCAACAATCCAGTTCTTATTTCTCCATCCTCGTCTTCAGAGGTGCACTCTCCACAGTCCAATACCCAACTCCCATCCCAAAAGACGCGGCCCAACAAACTGCGTAAACCTTCTGTTCGCAAACCCTCGAACCTTGCATCTGTACATCCAACTCTGGCAGAAAGTGATGTTCCTGTCGTGGTACCGGTTCCTTCATCATCACAATCGCTTCTTCCAGCTCCCAGCACTCTGTCAAGCGCATCGAATCCGAACGTATGTCTTCACATAACTACTTCTACTCCAACGGTCAACGGCGCCGGATCGTCCTTTTCGACTGAGAGAGCCACACTATACTCTCGATCTTCTCAAGTGCCATTAATTTCCAGCCCTATTCGGACAGTAACACGAACAGTCTCCCTCCCTCAGTCAAGGAAGCTCACGAAACAGCGACCAGCCCCTACATATCTATCCTTGGATCACACGGTCCCCGCGCTCTCAGAGCATTCCGCCACACTCCTCAACCAGTCTCACAGGCGGCTGTCTTTGAACTTCAACTTTATGAAATCCAAGTCCTCAAAATTCGTCAAGAAAAGTCCCAGTCAAAGACTTTCCAGGCTTGACACATCTCTTCCGAATTTACATTACGAGGCTTCCCTCGATGAGGCGAGTCTCACGATCTGCTACCTGACTTTTTTTAAACGATATCAGTTAATCGCAAATACTTCTCAGCCACTGGCCAATGAAAGCATCCCATCACATTTTGATGCCGTACTGCGATCTTCGTCCCGCGTGCCGTCAGTAGAGAGACTTTTCTACAGTTCACCTTCGAGCAGTGTGGATGGACACCAAAGCTCAGAATCGTGGTCGCCGCATCAACTTTATACTGAAGAATACCAACCCAATGGAAATGACTCCAACATCAGCTCTTTCTCTCCTATCCGTCCTCCTCTCATTCGGAGGAACGCCCTTGCAACATCAGACTATGAACGTCTAGTTCGACCCCGACCGAGAAGTGCGATTTCACAAGGTTCTATCAGACGGCGATGGTCACTTGCCATGGCCATGACAGATGATGGCATTACAGATGAAATCTTCGTTCAAGAGCTGGAACGCCTCAGGCAAGAGTGGCATGGTGACGATGCGGACCTGAGCGGCAGCGAGGATGACCACAGTATTCTCAACTCCCACATCCACTTGAATGACCACAGTATTTCCGACTCCCACATCCACCCAAATGTTGAAGATCCCGGACGAATAATGCCTCGCAGGAGGCAAAGCCAACCAGACCGCGACGCTAACTGGCCTTCAGCTTTGCGGGCCTTGCTCATCACCCGGGATTTGCTACGTACGGAACGAAATTATCTCAATTCTCTACATCGACTGCTCAGTTCATGTCCATGCGCTCTTCCTTCTGACTTCCCTCTCATCAATCAAAACTCTCAAAGTCTTCCCTGGCCAAAGAATCCTCCCCCTGAAGTGATGCTTACACACCTCCTCTCTCTCATTCGTGCTTCGACGCTTTTGATAAATAGGATACACCAAGACCCAAGCGTCTGGGGCGTTTCATCGGCATTTGTGCTTGCCGAAGAGCAGATGATGAGCGCTTATTGTGGCTGGTGTTCTGAGGTCGGGGATTGGTATACCGAGTCAGATGAAACCGAGAAAGGCGGTCGGCGGTTAAGTCGCGCTCGGTTTAGCGGAGATGATATCAAGCTAAAAGAGGCTGAACAAGAGCCCGGCTCTCCTGGGCTACGGAAGAAGCCAGCTTCGTTGACCACTTCAGGCAGTTCGAGTTCTGTCACCAGCCACTTCTCCCGGAAGAGAGAAACAACAAAATGGAAAGGTCAGATTCTCACCGTGAGGGAATTGGCAATTTTGCCTGTCCAAAGAGTCGTTAGATACGTGCTCTTGTTTCGCGGTAAGTCATCTTCAAATTTTGAGAGTTGGCATGCTAAAATAAAGGCAACGCAGACTTGCTAACCCACACGCCTTCTTCATCATCTGTGCGACCTTTAGTAGCGCGTGCCGTTGACGTTGCGAGCAATATTGCGGAAAGATGCAACAAACTGCAGCGCAATGCTGCCTTTATCTCGCCACACTAGTTATTTTGCACATCTCATTTCAACCATTCATAGACGCCATCTAGCATAATTTTGTGTACCATTAGGTCTCATCCATCGGTGTTTTGGTCCATGCAACAACAACATCATTGCCAAACTTTTCACGAGCAACTAGCTTGAAACCCGTGATTTTCTGAGATTGTCTAAGGGCAAGATGGAAAGTAAAAAGACTAATTACCCGCTCAGACGCTAATTTCATTCCATGGCCGATACCGTCTGCCCCGACAATCTGGGGAGCAGTGGTGATGATGATAGTGTCCACCATTGTCTTGGTGAGAAATGAGTGAATAACACGACCTCCGCCTTCTACCATGACTGAACGAATGCCAAGCTCTTCCAGCTTTCTAATCAGTGATGGTATAGACAACAGACCTCCGAGGGATATTCAGGGAAAGCGGGAGCAAGTCAGCAAGCGCACCATCTTCTGGACTTGTAGGGATAGGAATAATTCGTGCACCAGCAGTTTGCAATACTGCGGAACGTTCGATCCATTCAGAATTTTGTACTGAATCTGTACAGATGACCCAAGGCCTTCTGCCACGCCCTTGCTGGTAATTAAGAAGAAGTTTACATGTGGGCTTCAAGCGAAGATTGGTGTCCAGAACCAATGGTCGCGGTAGATGATATGGGTCGGCTCTGGGTGGAAGATGACGGGCTATGAAGGACTATGATGGCTATAGCAAACTTTTTGAAAAGTAACCATACTGTTCAGCTGGGGATCGTCATTCAAAGCTGTGCCTATTCCAACAAGTATTGCATCATGCATTGTCCTCATCCTGAGAGCGGTTTGAAGTCGTATTTTGAATTGACTTGCAGAACTTGCCAGTGGGTCATTATCATGCTTTCCTTGCCGCTCAAGAGAAGCTGTTGCCCATTAGCTCCTGCAATTTTCCCATCTGAGGACTCTGCAAATGTAAGGGTAACATATGGTTGAGCACGGTTGTTGTTGCTGTATGGCTGAAGGATAGGCGCAAGGAAGTCCATCAAGTCACATGACCCAACACAATGACCTCTGACCAACTCGCAGATGAAGTGGATGAAGATGGACAGATAGAAACAGTTCAGACAGAAAACAAGAAGAAGAAGCCAAAAAAGAAGAAGCCAAAGAAAAAAGTTGAGCAGTCTGATCCACCGCGCATCGGATTGTCCAAATTCTACACCGACGGAATCTACCCAGAGGTCAGTCCCTCCAATTCTGAGTGATCATTGACCGTTGGCCAGGGAGAGATCCAGGAATATAAAAACGAGCATGTCGTGCCTCTGTTTGCTTCCCCAATACTCACAGGCCCACAGCAACACGTTCAGGACCACTGACGAGGAAAAGAGACATCTGGAGAAGCTTGCCGACGCAGATCCAGAGAAGACGTATCAAAGCATCAGGCATGCAGCTCAGGTTCACAGACTGGTTCGCCAACATGCCCAGAAACACATCAAGCCTGGCATGACCATGGTGGAGATAGCAGAAAACATCGAAGAAGGAACCAGAGCATTGGTCGAGGAGGTATGAAGGCTCAGCTTACCACAAGAAAATAACCAACTCTCAAGAACGGGTTCGAGTCCGGTATCGGTTTTCCGACCGGTGGGTCACTGTGATTTTGCATAGACTAGTTAATCTCATCCTGCAGGTCTGAATGTCAATGAGTGTGCTGCCCACTGGTCTCCAAATCCTGGTAATACCACCGGTGAGTGTTTCAATATGCGTTTTCTACTAACATACTCTAGTGTTGCAGAAAGGCGATGTGCTAAAAGTGAGTGAACAATCTATCTCACATTCATTGACTTTTCGTAGGTCGATTTTGGTGTCCATGTCAAAGGTCGCATACTGGATTCTGCTTTTACCATGTCATGGGAGCCAACCTACGACAAGCTGATTGAAGCCGTCAAGGCCGCAACAGATACTGGAATAAGGGTATATCGATCCACAGAACTCCCTTTCAATGTCTTTATGTTCTTACCAGGAAGCTGGAATTGACGTTCGATTGGGGGAGCTGGGAGGCTACATCCAAGAGACGATGGAATCTTATGAAGTCGAAGTCGGGGGAAAGATCTATGCCGGTAGGTCATCACTTACGCGCCTATAGACACTTAAAAGTGTCTAGTCAAAGCGATTGAAAATCTTAGCGGACATTCTATCGATCCATACCGCATACATGGCGGAAAGTCTGTACCATTGGTCAGAACCGACGATCAGACAAAGATGGAAGAAGGTAAACATGCCCTGATGCCTCAGAAGTTCCTAAACAGTGTAAGGTGAATATTTTGCGATCGAGACATTTGGATCGACTGGTCGTGGCCATGTTATTGAAAATGTGAGTCTTTGTTGGCGACTCAGAGCACTCTTCATCTCTGTCTAGGGAGAATGCTCGCATTATGCAAAAATCTATAATGCGCCACATGTACCACTCCGGTGTGCAGACTTTATAATTATGTCCTTGCCAGTCATTGACAATTTTCAGATTAACATCTGCGAAAGCACTCTTAAAGACCATCAACCAAAATTTTGGGACGTTGCCATTCTGTCGACGATATCTGGAGCGACTTCCTAACAAGACACCGTATCTCCTCGCGGCAGGTTGCTTTGTTGTTGTAGAGACCGATCACTCATGATTGTCTCAGCTTAACTCATTGGTAAAGGAAGGAATTGTACAGAACTACCCGCCACTGTGTGATCAACGCGGTTCTATGACAGCTCAATTTGAGCATACCATCTTGCTCAGGCCTACGGTGAAGGAGGTGGTCAGTCGAGGCGATGACTACTGATGTAATTACATAAATAAACCGAGAAGTTACATCATGACTGATGACATAATGTGTGCGGGCCTTGTTGCCGCCATCAACCCCGCACTCCTAATATAACCCACATACCTTGTTTTGTCCCTCTCTGTTATCGCGATGACTATTGCTCTGCCATGGCCATTCAATCACTCCTGCTCGCTTGTTGCAGATGATGAAGACGACCATTTTTCTGTTATAAGCGTCAAGGATCCTGTCTCTCTCTCACTCGTTCACTATTCAACTCCAGGCAAATCTCCACCCTCAGCTCGGGTAGACCCAAAGCTCAAGATCCGCCAGAGACGCCCGGTACGTCCTTGGCATCTATGGAAGTATGGTCTGGTTGCTGCTTACAAGGGTAAGTTCTGAGCTGTGCACTCGAGGCCATTTTTTCACGTCTCTAGCCACCGAAATTACTGGTGAACTCATTCATTTGGCCATCTGGGGTCCTAGAAAAAAGTCCTGGGGTATAGAAATGACCTTAATAACTGCACTCATGCGAGGAGCAGGTCGGCACAGTCATCTAGTCGACATAGTCGGTGTCCATTCATACACGGTGTCTTACATACTTACTGAGTGCAGGGAACGATACGCACTTTGATGAGCATTGGTGGTTTGGTTCCACTCCCTTCCGATGCTCTCGTCACCCCAGTCACTTTTCGGGTTCGTCGAAGGAACTTGAAAGGCATTCTATCTTCATTTGATGCGGCAGAGACTGGTCGTAGGGAGTTATCAGGAGAGTGGGTCGTGGGCAAGAAAACATGGCAGCGATTGCAAGCAGAGTGGAAAGCTTCACAGACCGCACCAAAGTCCGATGTGCTTGGTTCTTCACAACTTCCTCCGAAAAACACAAAGAAAACAGAGAGAGTCGTGTTATATATCCACGGAGGCAAGTACTACTCTCTCGCAATTCCCTAACTCAGTTGTTTCAGGTGCATACTACCTGTCAAGTGCGGCAGCACAACGGCTGATCTCTATCCCGCTTGCGAAGTATACTGACGCCCGCGTGTTTGGTACGACTCATCTCTTTGTTAAGTCTATCGTCCATTCAACAATTCTAGCGCTTGATTACCGCCTGGCTCCTGAAACTCGTTTTCCAGGCCCTTTGCACGATGTCGTGTGCGGTTATTTAAGGCTCATTGAAGACCTTCACATACCTCCAGAAAATATCATTGTTTCCGGTGACAGTGCGGGTGGAGGACTGGCCCTTGCGCTACTAATGTATCTTCGTGACAACAACTATCCAGTGCCGTCTGGTGCAATTCTCATGTCACCTTGGGTCGGTGCGTCGTTTCACCTTATATCGACATCTTCTAACATCGTCAGATTTGACTATGAGTTGTGAATCTTGGGATTCGAATGCGCCTTTTGACGTAGTCCCCATACCCCAACTAGACAGTGATCACATGAACCCCGTAGCACTCTATCTCGGGGAAAATGTCGAGAAATACCTAACCCACCCATACGCTAGTCCGTTGTTTGGCAATTTCAATGGCCTTCCTCCTCTACTTGTTCAATCAGGGGATTCGGAGGTGCTTCGCGACGAAATCACTCTAATGGCTCACAAAGCCACTTTAGCCGGCGTTGAAGTACGGCATGAACTATATGAGGATGCAGTTCATGTCTTTCAACTCTATCCATTTCTGACAGCAGCAAGCCGCTCCTTTATGTCCATGCGCGACTTTGTCCACACCATCCTGCCTCAGATTCAGAGTCGATCTCCTCAAATGCTTGATCTTCAAGCTGAAATGGTTCTGGAGCATGAGATCGACAGTGAAAGTGCCTGCGTGGTCAGAGGCGATGGAGTGGAGGTCGTGACAGGAAAAGATGAAGTTCAAGAAGAGCTCCAAGACTTTGGATCATCGGATAGCGACGAGGAGCACAAACTTCAACAGGAGTGGCCAAGTTGGGGCCATTCTCGATCCTGGTCGCTTTCAGCTGAAGATTCGGATGGTTCTGACGATGCCAGCGACGAAGAGCTTCCTCCACCTGCAAATCATTATCAAGACTCTGCACCTATGGTTGGCTTCCGTCGTATTCAATCCGCGCTATCTCTCATAGTGACGGATCCGCTACCGTCGCAAGTTCCTCGACGTCATCGACGGACTGTTTCACATCACTCACCTGCATTCACAGAACCGTCCGAGCCGCCTAGTGATCGCAAAAGGTCGGCAACTGTGACAGCAAAACCGGCTCCCATCGAGCTTCCCCCAGTCAACACACCTAACCTTCGCTCCTTACCCCCATCCCCGTCCATTCGTCGGTCATCAAATGCCAGCCATCCTGACATCACGAATCTAATCACGAACTGGACTAACAAAGGTCCTGCTAATAAGACCCTGGTGTATCCACCTACACCTCGTTGATTTTGAGCACATTATTTCAGGCATCTAATCACTATTTTATTGCAGGCCATTATCACTAGGACTAGTGTATTACTAACGATTGTAACAGTAGTAATTCAATTTGTAGAATGATCTCCGAGCACTTTTTTATAAATCTCTATCTCTTCAATGACATTCATGAGGGCATTGCACTCCCAGTGCCCATAAATAAATCCTTGGTAAAGCATTGTGGTCCCTAACCATGCAATGAAGATGGTGAAGAGAATGAACAAGGGATTGATCCACGAATGCGGAATCCATGAGGATCCTACAATGACTCCTAGAAGGAGAATCACACAGGCTACAAAGACCATGAGTTCCCGACGCGAACGGTGTCGTGAGGAACGATAGCATGCAGCCAGGGCTTGGTCCATGGCAGATATAGACGCATCAGAGAGATTTGACCTGGATGCTGGCGACTCTGTCGGGTCTTGTATTTTAAAAGTCGCTTCGACACCAAAATGGTCAGAAAACGAGAAATCGTGTCCTGGAGCCTTTTCAACGAAGGCCACTTGACATTGGATGCACTTTAGGACAGCAGGTGGTGTCGTATCCCGCTCAGGTTGACGATACATAATATAATCAAGGCGTTTTCCCCAATTTTTGCGGGCCTCTGCGTCTAACGATTTTCCCGTAGTAAACGTGTTGAAAGGAGAATCTGCCGTCACACCAAACAGCGAGACGGCTTCGTTAGGTGATCTCGGAGGACCTGAACTAGGCGAATGAACAACGGCCCATGAATCTGTGAGCGAGGCATGTTCACGCAAGATTGTAATGGGAAGAGCTGTTGGAACACTATTGAGGTCGCCAGTAGTAATGACATAGCGTCCAAGGTGAGCGGCTTCTTTGATGAGTTTGGCACACTCCCATGCATTGACGAGTCTGTGAGCTCTGAAGTGCTCTGGACCATCCTCATTCCCTGTAGCGGCAAACTAAGCAGTTTATCAGAGTGAATTGCAATAGTAGAAGCTAACACAGACATGGGTATTGAAGACCTGGATTGAGCCCAAAATTGGATGTGATATGACAACGCTGGCCGCAGATTTGCCTGCAAACCAATCACCAACAGAGTCCATAGGAATTCCTGAAAGCGAATACGGGTGTATGGAGGCAGATATTATAGGAAATCGAGAAAAAATCGCGAGTCCAGCACCGACGACACCGCTAAGCAGACATGGTCTAAGCACAACACTGCAAAAGATCTACGAACCTGTAAAAATATTTGGCATATGGAAGTCGACTTGAAACAGATGCTCTGACAAGTTCGTAGTCGGCAAGGACCCAGATCTCCTGTAAAGCAACGATGTCATGGTTCAGTCGACCGAGTTGTACCGCAATGGCCTGAAGACGAGCGACACGATTCTTAGAAACAAATTTGAGTCCCCTGCACTCAATCAGCAAGGAAGCGATATGAAAGAGAGTCAATACCAGCAATTCAGACTCAAAACACGAATCTGATCGTCGGTCATTATTATGGCGTGTTTGTCTCTGTTTGTCTCTATGACGCTGAGCAGCGACGAGTGAGAAAATTGGATTGGACTGCATCTTCGCGTTCTGATTTCGTTCAGCATTCAGATTGCAACAAGGGCAGCCGAAACTTTTCTGAGGCTTTACTATGCCGCTTACGACTCGGACACGCGTCTGGCTGATCTCCCCGCTTTCTATCGCCCGTCTTCTTCATTGACATGGAACGGAAAGCCCTTTCAGGGCGCAGAGGTAAGCCAGACGTTCAGAGAATTGCTCAGTAACTGTGCGTAGGGTTTGGAACAGCTAGTGCAGCATATGCCACCCACTAAGCACGAAATGCAGGCCTTTGATTGTCAGCCTATCCCAGAGACTTCACCACCATCGCTGCTCATAACAGTATCGGGCAGCGTGACGCATGGTGGCGGACCGGATGCCAATCCGCCTTCCACACATCCAAAGTCTATTGATGGCCAGCCTCGCGTCTTTTCTCAGACATTTGTCCTGCTGCCGGACTCCACTGCACCAATTACCAATGCAGCAGAGCTTCCGAAGTATTTTATCAGCTCCGATTCTTTGAGATTTGTGGGCTAGTTCTCATACCCAGTATATAATTTATGCATGCACGCAGCAAACACTATTGCATTAGGGGGCAAATATACTATGATACAACAACCTAGCCAAACGTTTGACTCTATGAAAGTCATCAGTTCCAGGTCATTATTTGGGATAAAAGGACGCACAGATCGAGCTGTCCTCTTGATTTTGGACAGTCTCCATTCATCGGGTTTCTCATATTTGTTATACAATGGCTCAATCTTCTCTTGTTTTTTCCGTTTACTGATCTTGTTCGCATCGGCCACCTTGAAGAATTGTGGTGCAACCTCCACGAGCCACTTGGCCTCGATAGCCGTCACATTATGGCAGTACTCTCGGGTGGTTAGCACCAACTCGTGGTACACAAGCCACTCTGGCGCTCGGTTGAACAGTGCTGATGATGGATGGATGTAGACGGGTGTGCCTTCGACCAGAGTCTTGTATCCTTCCTGTGGATCCTTCTTCGCCGCATTGCGGAAAAATCCAGAACAAATAGCTTTCCGGACAAGGTTGTAATCACGACCAGCCGACAGTATGTCATGCTTGTATCTGCGTTCCAACTATGAGCAGCGACCCGTAAAATAACTACCACATACCGATCCATGATACCCGTCAACTGTTTTCTAATATCTTGAGCTCTTCGCATACTTCTAGCTTGAATGAAATTCTCGTAACACCATGGGTTTGAGAAGTTGGCTGCTTTCCAACCATTATACACCGTCAACAGTGTCAGATGGTCGCCTTCAGGCTGATGGAATTTGGCTTTCTTCGAGTCAGCCTGGGCTTGCTTTTCTTTTGGGCGATAGAAAACTGTCGGAACAGAGGTCATCGCAACGATGGAAAGAATCTCTTCCGAACACCCGTAATCCACAGAAGCGATTAACATTTTAGCTAATGGCGGGTCCATGGGGAAGTCAGCCATCTTACGGCCCAATCTGGTCAACAGTCCTTCATCATCTAATGCTGAGAGTGCATACAGCGATTCTAAGGCTGTCAACATGGTTGGAGCTGGAGGAGGATCCATGAAATCGAAACTGAGGAGGTCATTGATCCCCATGGCTTTCAACTGTAGGATAGTGGCCGCAAGATTCGTCCGCTGAATATCAGGTATCGCATTAGGAAGCATTTCGTTGCGATACGCGGCTTCGGTGTATAGTCGATAACATTTCCCCGGACCCGTCCGACCAGCGCGACCAGACCGCTGCCGAGCTTGCGCTTGTGAAATGGGGGTGACAACCAATGAATCCATGCCCAATCGTGGATCGTAAGCATTTTGTTTGAAGAATCCAGGATCTACGACATAATAGATCCCGGGGATGGTAAGACTCGTTTCTGCAACGTTCGTCGCAATGACCACTTTCCGAGCGCCAGGCGGTGTAGGTTCGAAAACCCTTGACTGGACTTCGGAAGGCAGAGCTGAATAAATGGGGAGAATGATCAGTTCTGGAACTTTGGGACCTAGCGCCTTCATGCGCTCGAAAAGGATTTCACAGGAAGTGTCAATCTCCTCTTGACCCGTTAAGAACAGAAGGACATCACCAGGAGGTTCGGAGAGATGGATCTGCATGACCGTTATTAAGGATGCATCGAGGTAGTCCGTCTCAGGTTCTTTAGTGTACAAAATCTCTACAGGGAAGATATGACCGGGGATAGTGAAGATTGGGCAGCCAAAGAAGTATTTTGAGAACTTTTCGGCGTCGAGGGTGGCAGATGTGACAATAAGCTTGAGATCGGGTCGTCGTTTAACAGTCTCTGTAGAAAGTGAGCCAAGGAATCTGACACACTGATTTGCAACCCACTTTTGAGAAGACCAAACAACACGTCTGTCGCAATAGTCCTTTCATGGGCCTCGTCTAACATGATCACCGAGTACGAACTGCAGAGTGGATCAATAAGACACTCTCTTTGAAGCATACCGTCTGTCATGTATTTTATGCGCGTTTCAGGACTTGTGCAGTCCTCAAAACGGATAGTATAGCCAACTTCCTGGCCCAAACGACACCCCACCTCCTCAGCAACACGTTTTGCGACAGACATTGCGGCAACCCGACGCGGCTGAGTGCAGCCTATCCTGCCTTTGTCAGCATATCCCACCTCAGCAAGATATTGAACGATCTGCGTGGTTTTTCCCGAACCGGTTTCACCAACAACGATAAGAACTTGATGCTAGAAATATGTCAGGGAAAAAAGACGGACGGTCAGCTACCCACCTTGTCAATGGCCTTCATTAAAGAGTCTTTGAGCTTATAAATCGGCAAGCTCTTTCGTTGCTCTTGGATACTGAGACTCGTGATTTCTCCGTAAGTGGTAGCCTTGTTAAATGTCCTCTCCTTCCACTGAGGTACCTCACTAGCTTTTTGGCCCTTGAGATGACCCCTTAAATCCTGCGCAAAGAACCTGTCCGACTCCTTAGCCATTGGATCCAGCCAAGGCTGACTGATGTCCCTCGCTTCGGAGTCGGCTTGCTCATTCACCTCCTGCTGGCGCATTTCACGACGCTCCTTAGCTAGGTTTGCTCCTGAAAGAGCAGCCCTATTTAATGATCCATCTGGAGCCTTGACTATCTTCACAGGGCTTAGATCGAGAGTCCGTTTCGTCTGACCAGCTAGGAAGGGAGGTTCGTCCTCTCTTATTTCCACATCAAGATCCTCTTCTATCTCTGCCTGAGCCGTTGGATTGTGGAAATCCTCGTCTAGGTCTGGGTATTCAGAAGAGTCAAGCGCACCGGAAGAGATGAGTTGCTTTATTTCCCAACGCTCTGGTGAGGTGAGACGCTTGGCTGATCGTATCGGTGCTTCGTCCCTAGATCGAAGGGGAATGGCATTTGCTCCGGAGGATGAGAGACGACCAGCTTTGAGGCGGTCTTCTTCCATATCTGCTTCCGACTTTATGCGAAGATGAGGAGTCAAGTCGCGACCAGATGCTTGATCCACGTCTTTCATCGACAGGCCAATTTTGTTGCCAGCGATACTCATAATCTTCACCTTGACCATTTGGCCACGACTGAGTAGGTCAGCAGCCGAGTTGGCACGAGCACCTTGCTGGATATTAGATACGTGAACCATTCCTAGCAAGAATATCAGTACATAGTATAAACTGAATGTCAGTTACTTGCCTTCCACTCGACCAGTGATGCCTTCCAGAGTGACAAATGCACCAAAATCCTTCAGACCCGACACACGACCATTGTAGACTTTATAAATGACCGGTCTGTCATCCAGGACTGGACGACTGTTTCTATCCCAGTCATCGTCTCTCCGATTCCGTCTTCCTCTTGAAGGACTTGGAGACTGTTCTCTACGCTGGCGCTTGGGTGGACGAAAGTCGTCAGAAGGCGGCGGCCGGTCTTTCTTTCCCGACACAATATCCCCAATCTCTGCCATAAAAATGTCATCTGGAACTGGTACCGGTACTGGCTTGTCTTTGAGTGCAAGTCCTGGAAGCAGTCGCCGCTTCTTTTCGTGCTCGGGCAATATATCTGGAATTGCCCTCGAAGGAGAGAATTGTTTATTCTTGTGCTTTGGATGCAAACTGAGAATTAACCGGTCCACACTTTCCAGAAACGAGTCTGGAAATTCGGCCCCAACGCTCTTCATCTTCTGCTTGAATTCAGGGAGACTGGCATTCGACTGGTCGTGTATGGAGATGACAAATTCTGCAAGTACTTTGTCGTTAAGACCAGTGTGGTTCTCAATCTCTTTCGTTATTTTAGAGACGAGGTCCAGGACCTCAAGCTGTTCAATGGCCTCCATGACTGTTGGAGTAACAAGTCACGAGTCTATAAATAACCATGCCTCCGCGCAAGGCCATAGTCAAGTCTGGAAACTCAGGAACGTCCAATAAAAGCAGCAATATCAAGCCAATAACAGAGGGCGAAAAACCTTTGTTCCCGCCGGGCTCAAAGACACCCCTCAGTCTTCTTCATGAACGGTAATCCATCGAGTAATTGCTCTCATTTTACTTCATTCCTCTGCCAGCTGCCAAAAGAACGGATGGGATAAACCTACGGTGGACTGTGTAAAGTTTCATTAGGGCCATGGCTTTTATATTGAACCTAGATCAGAAACAACAATCGACAGGTTGGACTTTCAGTGTCACCCTAAGCCGCACACACAAGGGTCAGAAGGAAACAGTCTCAATGACTCCGCATCCTCCTTATGTCTGCCCCACAGCACTAGAGGCACGTATGTCTTCTAAAACAGTCAGAATCGAGGTCCTAATCATGTATCGGTGCAGTCCAAGCACTACGGAGCAGTTTATGCACTATATCGCGTCCGTTCGTGCATTTTGCTTCCATATGCTATGTTCAACCAGAGGACACGTAGATTTTCAATGCTATCCAACTCAATCGTATTTTGCCTCCTGGACCTCGGGAATACTGGATACAATTGAGTCAGGAACATAAAAACATCCCTGATCATCAGAAATGGATGTATGAACCAGATCCTTTCGCAGTACGACGTCAAGTCGAAGCTAGGCAGGCTAAAGCTGCTGAGAAGTGGTCTCAGAGCGCAGACGATTCCAACAAGAGGCATGACAATTCTCCGCTCACAAGCGAATTTTCGCAGGAGCCGGAGGTTCGCATGGCAAATTCTCTTCGGGAATTAACTGAAGAAGCGATCAAGAAGGTACATATTTATTATCCGCTATGGACAAAGTTTCTAGTCATGTTGTCCACTAGGAACTCTCTTTGTACCCGACAGCAGTTTCGCTTGATATCAGCCCTGAAGAAAAGAATAATTGCGTCTCTCAGCTGGTCAGCTTGGGATTTACGCCAAGCCAGAGTCAAAATGCTGCAGATTTCCTGTCTTCAGATTCTGTGTTCGCTAGTGCCCTTCTTCGTTCGCTTTCGACTCTGGAAACCTGCATTGAATATTTGATCCTCCACCTGCCGGAGTGTGAACTCCCAAAACGGTTTCTCCCCGATTCGAACTCTTCTAATCCACTGATATCCTCGTTGCATTCTGGGAACGAGGATCTCAAGCAAAGATGGATCGTTGACACAGCCATAAAGGAAGCCGGCTGGCCTCCAATTGTCGTAAAAGACTGTACTGAGGATCCAAGACTAGCAAAAGATTTGAGTTTGCTCGTTGGCGCATTGGGCAAACGACTTTTAGGCTACACTGTAGAGAGTGTTTTTCAGACATTGGCCAGACACCCTGCTTCTTTCGAACTTGCCGAAGAGGAATATAGAGCACTTGGGGCAGAGTTCAAAGAAGAAAATCATTTATGTATGCCGTTATTCACCGCACCATTGACTCTTCACATCCTCACATCTTCTGATGGCACGTATCCTTGTCATGGGTTTGCTCCCTTGTACATCTCGTCGCCCTCTGTTCCGTCTTATATCCGACTTCATATTGTCTCCCGCCTCTTAAGGGCGATAGATAAGGAAGACTTTCTAGAACCCGGTGAAGGTTTCTGCATGGCCGCGATGCGCATCATAGAGGGAGAATGGGCTATGATCGAGGACAACGGGCCTCCAGACATAGCTTCTGTCATGCAGCATATGCTATCTCCACGGTTGAAGTCATCAAGTGTGTCTGACTCGCAAGATCCGGAGCATTCACCGGAGAAGAAAACACAAAAAACTACTTTTGCACGGATAGAATCAACCAGCAGTAAACAGCTCAAGCATTACTTCGACTTGCTTCAACAAAAGAAAGAGGCGGGTTTTTTTCGACCGCGATACAGGGTGGGTTGACAACCAAATCTAGTATATTGCATTTTTGTCTCAGCGGGAAAAGCTTCCTGCTTTTCAAGTCAAGCAGAAGTTCTTGTCTCTTCTAGAGAATAACCGTGTTCTGGTGGTTGTTGGCGAGACAGGTATCTTTCTTCTTCAGTAGCATTGCATCACTCTGATAAATGTACCTAGGATGCGGCAAGACTACACAGTGTAAGTTGCTTCACTCGCTGACACTCTGGTCTGATGATTCAAGTGCCCCAATATATTCTGGATTCTTTGATAGCCTCCAACAAAGGATCAGAGGCTTCAATCATCGTTACTCAACCCCGCCGTCTGTCTGCAGTCGGAGTAGCCACTCGGGTGTCTGCAGAACGTCTTGACGATGATTTGGTTGGATACGCTATTCGTGGTGAAAGCAAGCAAAGCGAGAAAACTAAACTCTTGTTTTGCACAACGGGTGTTGTTTTGAGACGATTAGGCGCCGGTGACGGCCTTGAAACCGTTTCCCATATTGTTGTTGATGAGGTGCATGAAAGATCAGTAGATGGCGATTTTCTCCTGTTAGAACTCAAAGAATTGCTAAAGCGACACTCTAAATTGAAGGTAAGCCATACCTGGTACATTGATCAGCTACTAATCGCCATTCTAATCGAAGGTTGTTTTGATGTCTGCTACAATAAACCACAAAATATTCGTTGAATATTTTGGGGGTGCTCCGCTCCTTACCATTCCTGGTCTGACTCATCCTGTCACTGACTAGTGTGTATTGTTGCTCAATTTCTCTCACTTATATTCTGACGTTGGTAGCTACTTGGAAGACCTCCTACCCTTAATAAAGTATCGGCCTCGGATAAAGGAGAGTTACAAAAACTCTCCAGACCGTATAGAAAATAGCGATAGCGTCGCCATCCGAACTATCACTCGTTCCGACAATATAGACTATGAAGTGAGCTTGTATACACTGTCTTTCGCTCATTTGATTCCCTTCTAGCTTATAGCTGCTCTCATAAATCATATCGTAATAGGTTTTGAGAAGGGAGGAATATTGGTTTTCCTTCCAGGAGTACAAGAAATTCGTCGTTGTATTGAAGCGACACGTCTTTTACTCCCTGTCGATGCCGTAGACATTTTTGCTCTGCATGCTAACCTCTCTGTTGACGAACAACGCAAAGTTTTCTCAAAAAGTTCCAAATGGAAGATCATCGCGGCGACAAACGTGGCAGAGGTAGCCTTTTTATTGCGTACAATTCTTGCAATTTAAGCAAACGGGTAGACCTCGATCACCATAGACGATGTGGTTTATATCATCGACAGTGGAAAAGTCAAGGAGATGTCTTACGGTAATGGTGTCAAGTATTTGACAACTGCATCTGGTTAATCCTTTCCAGAGAACGGCATGTCGCGATTGATGGAAATTTATGTCACACAGGCACAAGCCCGTCAGCGCAGAGGTCGAGCTGGACGGGTGAAACCCGGAAAGTGTTTCAAGCTTTATACGAAGGATCAAGAAGCTAGCATGGTCAAATTTCCTGTGCCTGAAATGCGTAGGGTGCCTTTGCACAACTTGCTTCTGACTGTGAAGGCTTTAAGAGAAGAAGAAGACGCTAAAGTACGTGCGCTATCCCGATGAAATCAACCACTGACCTTCTTTGAGGTATACATCGATCGGGCCCTAGATCCTCCTGAAACGACTTTGGTCGAGAGCTCATGGATACTCCTTCAAGATGTAGGTGCTGTCGACGAGCAAGGAGCTCTGACCGCACTGGGACGCCATTTAGTAGGAAATTTAGTGATCAAGTATATTTTACTCACGTTCGTTCAGTCCATGCTTCCTCTGGACGTGAAATTATCCAAAGTTTGTAATATCAAAGCACAGGATACGTATCTCACATCTCCAGATGCTTGTCTTGGGGACCATATTTCGTTGTCTTGATCCCATTCTCACCGCCGTCGCACTGCTATCCTCGAAGCCTCTGTTCCTCAACCCTATCGATTCAAGGGAAGAAGCTACTCGGTCAGAAAACCCGTCAGGCATGAGATTACTCTTACCGAACGTAACAGGGCAAGAAATCGTTTTGCGGGCGATACTGGCAGCGACATCCTCACAGATGTCAGAGCATACGAAGGATGTGTTCGACTCGGTTCGGAGGGCAAGGTAGCAGTGCAACTGTTCTGTGAAGCGGTGAGTCGCCAAGTTCAAAGTTGCTAGATAACATGGCATCTTGCAGAATTTCATCTCTACTTCGACTATACGCGAAGTGTCAGCATTGCGATACGACTTCGTCTCCTTTCTGGCAGAAATGAATTTCGTACCACTTGCCTCACAGCCTACCACACGGTCTCTTAATGTCAACAGTCAAAATGTCAATCTACTCAAGTCTGTTATCATGGGAGGCCTGTATCCGCAAGTCGCAAAGGTTCATCTGCCAAAGTCTGCTATCAAATTCGACAAGGTGCAAGGAGGCACGGTGCAAAGAGACAACAGCGCAAAAGAATTTCGATTGTACGACATCAACACAGATTCACGAGTATTCTTGCATCCTGGAAGTGTACTGTTCAGCGAGTCATCGTGGAAATGCCGTTTTGTGGTATATTTCCAAAAACAGATGACAAACAAAGCTTTCATACGAGGGGCAACACAGGTGCGTTTCCCTGAAGTATAGAGGCATGGTCTCATTGTGGTGCAGGTGCCGCTGTACGCATTACTGCTGTTTGGTGGTCCCGTATCCGTAAATCACATCGCTGGGGGATTGACTGTAGGCAAACGACATGCTATCAAGCTGAAAGCCTGGCCGCGGATTGGGATCCTAGTCAACCAGATGCGACGGCTTCTAGATG
>CEMS01905376.1:38982-50428 GCA_900068915.1 Megacollybia platyphylla | reverse complement strand
TGACGTTCAACCATGGACGCTCGCGACGACTACCTTCACTGGAACTTGCGTGGTCATGTCTTGCTCTCAGTTCTTCCTCTTAATTCTTTTTCTACCCTTCTTACTGCTTCGCTATTGACTGTTATCATTTGCTCCTGCGAGAGGCCCGTGTTTGACGCGTCTGTGCAATCCCCCTCACGTTTCCTCTAGACTCTTGACTTTTGCCTTTGAACGCCACTGGACTCCATCTTTCGTTGGTTGCTCCAGATTCTCTCAAGCGTCGTGGAGAGCAGCTCTCTACGCAGCTCTTTCATTTCTTCGACTGTATGCTTCCTCTCGCATTTCTTCGCACTGCTTAGGACGATCAGCGCTTATATGCTTGTCGCCATGTCATTCCATTTAGGGTGCGTGTTTCTGCCATTTACCCAACTCACCCACAATTGTCGGCAGGCTGCTACTGGTCATAGTATGTCAAATCTATATTTCCCCATCCAACTAATCTGCTTTGAGGTCTTCACCTTGGCTTCAGCTCAGCTTTTCTTTGATTTCCACAGTTCCTCTCATAGTTATGGCCGAACTGAGTGAGTTCCTTTGGCACCAGCACTCATCGCGCTTTAATATTTGCAGAGCGGAGGAGCCATTACTTGCTGACAGCGGCATCGATTCACTCAACCGACCCCGTTCAAAAGCTAGACCAGATAGCATCTTCATTCATCCTAACCATTCTAACATTGCTCGGGCTGATGCAGTAGCCATGGAACTGGGGCTATCCAGTAGCACCCCCACGCCAGATGTTGGTCATAACGGCCATGTGCGACGCGATTCGCACCAGCCTTTTCATCTAGGAGATCCAGACTCCGATTCCAACTAGTTTTTCTTCTTTCCAGACCTTCAGATTTCAATAGGACGTAAAATGTACAATCAAAAAAATTCCTTATCATTGTCCTCTAGTAGTAGAGCTTCCATTAACAAGTCCCGCTCGTTTGGCTACAAAACCACCCCGTTTCGGCACAACCACACTTTTAGTAGAGTCGGCCTCAACCTTGCGCTGCCATTGGTCAATGAGCTTGCCAACCCCTTGATATGGTCGCTCAGGAGAAGGTGACCTTGGTTCTGGTAGCCGAGTCGATGCTTCCTCGGTGGCAGATTTCTTAGGTGAAAATGTAGATGATTCTGGTTTCAAAGATGTTCGTCGAGACCTTGTCGTCCCCTCTTTGCCTTCGGCCCGTGTAGTTTCAGGTAAAGTTGAACTAGGTGACGTTCGCGAACTCAGCGATATGTCGTCATCCGGAAGAGTGAGGGACGAAGTACTTCCACCGTTGAATTGGCTTGATTTAGAGTCCGAACCAAAAACCTGAGAGGGTGTGGGAGATGTACGAAGTCTCCCGCTGGGAGCCGTCAAAGTAGATGGCTTAGGAGGAGGAGCGGGCCCCGTTCTCGTGCCGATAGCCTCATACCGCTGAACCATATCAGAGATAGATGATCTTCGCACATTGGTCCTCGCTTTTGGCTCCTCCGGGGGCAAAAGCCCAGGCGATGGTATGGGCAAAGTGTCTGTAGACTTTGAAGGGAATATGAACATCGATTGCGGGCGTGAACGTGCGGAAGTAGGTGATGACACGGCACTGGGTGTTTGTTTGCTTGCTCCCGCTGAGCTCACAGACGACTTCCCAGAATCTGGAGGTGAAAGCATTGATTGGGATGTTAATGGGTTGGACTGCTTCGTACTTGATAAAGTCGGCAAAGCAGTAGAACGTCGCTTCTGGCCGGTATTTCCACTAGCCGGTTTATAAGCTGCTGGTGTAATAGTTGAACGCACCGCCTGCTCCTTTTCCTTCGTTGGGGACCCAACGCCGCCACCCCAAAGATCAACCAAATCATGGACAGAGCTTTGTCTGCCTTTTCTCCGTGGTCTATCAGAGGTCTTTGTCTTGGAGGAGTTTGGGTTATAACCACTCGCGTCTTCTGGTCCCTCGTCTGCACTTGAAGCAGGCTCAAGCTCCTTCTCCTGATAGGCAGATCTATGGCTTGTATTTTGATGACTTGCTGGGTCAAGTGCTGGAAAAATGCGAGTAAATTTCTCTATACTTGGTGATGATGACTCGGTGCCTGCCAGAGAAACTTCGTCATGAAACACAGAGCGTGGCTGTACGGAGGTCTGCACAACGTGTGAAGCACGTTTACTTGGGGATTCCCGCAACTTTGGCACATCGGAGTGCTCTGTCTTTAGAGAGTGGGACGAAGGAGCATCACCGTCGTCCCCAGTAAGCCAATCTTTGTTGGCCGTCGGCCTGGGTGGTAGTTTTGGGGTGTTTTCCGTCACATAAGTGGAGCCGGACCCTGCTTGAGATAAGTTCTCTGCTCCTAGGGGTGGATTGTGTTTGATAATCACTGAACTGCGATGTTTCCTAACTAGAGAGGGTCGCTGCACGGAATTGTCTGAAGGGGACGCGAGATTGGGAGCGACGTTAGCTTTCGCTTGTGTCGTTGGTGGTTTGATGTCAGACTGCCGGAACGAGCTGGGAACCTCGGTTCTCAACGAAGGGGATGGTTTGCCGGTAGGAGACGATTGGGGCTTCGATGGGGATTCAAATCTGGCATCCAGCTCTTCAAGGGAAGGGTATCTCGCTTCGGCTGGAAGGCCGTCAGCTTGTGAGGAAGATTGGGGTCGTGAAGCCGGTGGTTGCGAGCTCCATGATGAGCCTGACGCTGTGGGGTGAAGAGGCGGTGCAGGGCTTAGAGACTGAGACTGATATGAAGGGGTGGATGCTGGTTTAGCAGGCAGGGATAGAGAAGCTTTGTTACTCTCTTGGGCATGTGAGCTTATCATAGCCAGCCCTGTGCGGAGTTTTCTTGCCTCACCCAAGGTTGGTGCTTGCCTTTCAGAAGAGCGTGTTAGCCCAAGGCCTTCAAATGCATCCTTTGGCCGGAGCGTAGAGCCCGGCTTCTCGTTAAGACCGGTAATAGCAGCAGAACGGCTTGGCGTTATCATAGACCTGGAGACTGCAGCAGGTAATGGGATGTGAGCTGGAAGAAGTTCCGCATTGAATCTGGAGGTAGGGTCGAAGGAATCCCAAAGTTTTCCGCCAAAGTCATCGCCAAAGGCCTCCTTTTTCAGATCAGACTTGTCTATCTTTGGCTTATTCTGAGCTCCCAACGACCAGACATCATCCATATTAGATCTCCCGAGGTCTTGGACAGTCACAGTCTTCCAAGCTTTGTCACTTTCCGTGTCGAATCCAGGGCTAAGCCAGTCCTTGCTTCCTTGTGAATGTTTAAGCTCCTTCTGTGGACTGGATGATCGTGAAGTGGAGCTGGTTGCTTTGGAAGATGGACTGGGCCTGCCGCGCCTCATAGGTTCAATAGCTTCTAGCACCTTTTCTCGGGCCTGGACACCTGCATTCTTGGCCGGTGATACCGTTGCTGTCACGGCCGACTTGCTATTATGGTTTGACTGGCGAACCCTTTCAACAGTCATAACTGGCTTGGACTGGCGAGGAGAAAGAGGTACAGGAGTAGGGATGTTGTAATGAAACTGGGACTTTGTACCTCGTAGTTGATGTACTTGGTTAAGGATCTCAAAGACGGAGGGTCGATGAGCTCCATGCTCCCGTAACATTGAAGCTAGTTTAGCGGGGTAAGATTGAGACATACGAACAGAGTGACAGCGAACCAATCAAAGCGTTCATTTGCACGGAATAGACAGGATAAGGAGGAGTCCTGTATTGAACATTCAAAATTGCTAAGGGACCATGTTCCTCGAATGGCGTTGTATAGTAGCAAAGCTTGTATAACAAGACTCCAAGAGCCCATACATCACTCTTCTCGTCTACGGGCCGTCGGAGGTAGACGTCGACCATTTCAGGGGCACGGTATTGCAGAGTTGTATGTCGATTGAGATCGGCTTCGAGTGCGCGAAATTCCTGAGTGGTAGAAGGAGGTTTAGGAGCAACGGTACATGCGGAGCCAAAGTCGCAAAGTTTGAAGGACGTAGGGCTAGCCTGGAGGATGTTTTCGACCTTGAGATCGCGATGAAGAAGGGCAGGACGGAGGTTGTGCATATGAGCAACGCCTTCACAGACATCGACAAATATCTGGAGAATTTCTGCCTCTGTAAGACGTTCACGCAGACGACGGTTCATCATATCGATTATTCCTCCGCCTTGACGGCTACGGTGAGTAAAAAAAAGTCGAAAAGGGTGAGCTACGCACCTGGACAGAACTCCATGAGAATAAACACTTCATAGAGGCCGTTTGACATCCTGTGCCAAGCAGCGTCAATGAGATGGACGATGTTTGGATGGCCTTTAAGCAATCTCTGAGTATGAAGTTATATGACTGACTGAGTTTGAGTAAAAGGTGCTACCATTACATCGACCTCCTTCTTGACTTCAGACAACATGGCCTCGTTTGCGACAGCAATTCGCTTCAGGACATGATGGGTTGTGTTGTAGACTGGCGTAGCAGTTCTGACGAGGTAGACGTGGGCGAAACCACCTACTAAAATATCAAAATTATTATTTGGATGGATGAATAGCTTTCCTTGTGAAAGATAGCGCTCTACTTGTACATTGTACCTGTTAACGGTAATCGTCTGGCCGGGCACAAGTGTGCCTTGCATGTCATTGAACAACGCTGTTATGGAAAACGCGTGACCTTCAAGACTCCAATGGCCAACCCTCTTCATGGCCTCACAATACCTTTTTCTCGCCCTACAACTCCTTCAATTTCCAGCAAGCCTGGATTCATTGGTATAGGGGCCATGGGTTACTTCATGGCCAGAAATCTCGCAAAACATCGTCTTTTACATTCCACACCTTTGCTAATCTGGAACAGAACAGTCAAGCGGGCACAGAAACTCGCAGATGAACTTGGTGAAGAGCGTGTTTGCGTGGCTAGCTCCATAGAGGAGCTCGTTACTCAGTGTGATATCATCTTCACAAATCTAGCCAATGATGAAGTCGTGAAGACCATCTACACCACTATCGCGGACATACTCTCGGTTAGCAGCTCAATAAAAGAGATACGTCCTGTATTAAATCCTATCGCAGAAGCATCCCCCCTCGCGATTCAAAATCCTGGTCGAAACTAGCACCGTGCGTCGCGTCAAGTTGTGTGTCTGACATTCATTCTTGCAGATCTATCCTACTCTAGCTGGTGCACAACATCTCGCCCACCTTGCGCTTCTTATTATATGCAGGTGAACTTGATACCCTAGTTTCTTCCGTGCCCCACACACATTTCATCGCGTCTCCTGTGTTTGGCACGCCTAGCGTTGGTAAATATGAATGCTATTCAGAAATGGAGTCTCAGACCCTTCTACAGCTGACAAGGCCCAATTGTTGATCGGTATGTTACCCTGTCTTTACTAGTTTACAGAATCTCTCACCGTAAACCAGTCATGAGTGGTGATTACCGCTCCAAGAAGGAAGTCGCCCATTTGTTAGTTCCTGCTGTAGGAAGAAAGGTCATTGATTTGGGAGGAAATGTCGAAAAAGGCAACTCTGGCACTCTTGCATCGAACCTTCATCTAATCTTCAACAGCTCCCACGTTCAACCTGATCGGCAACTCCATGATTTTGGGCAGCATCGAGCTGCTGGCAGAGGCTTATACTCTTGGCGAGAAATCCGGCATCGGAGCTGAAAATGTTCATACCCTAGTTCAAGGTATGTCAATATTATCCATTCAATAACTTTTATCGCTTTCACAGAAATCTTCCCTGCACCAGGAATGGTAAATTACTCGGACAGAATGCTTAGTGACAGTTTCGATGGATCCACGGGCTTTGCTATTGATGGTGGCATCAATGCCGCTTCGTACGTCTCCATTCATACTCGCGTAGCATGGTCGTTGCATTTTTTAGGCACATTCGACGCTTAACGGCCGTTCATAACTCCCCAATGCCAGCTGTAGATATTGCGCATCAGCATCTTCTCACAGCCAGAGCTATACACGAGGCTGACAGACGCGAGGGTAAAGAAACCTTTGACATACTTGACTGGAGTGGCATCATAGCTGGAACGAGAGTTGCAGCTGGTCTGGATGGGTTTGACAGCTCAAGGGTTAGTCGATATTTTCCTGCCAATATTCAACTTATTCGAATCTCACGCAGCATGCTGGCGTTGTAAGAGAAGATTAGATTACTCGTGTGACTTGTAAAACTATTGATTATATGAAGGAATTCGGCTTCAATCCCAAAGTCTGCACCAAAAAGGAAATATGAAGGTCTGTCAGAAAGACTACTGCATATGTAGATTGAAAGAGACATAATTGATCGCTCAGTCTGGAAAGATTAGGATACACCTCGGTAATCAACGACCTGCCGGTGAATATCGACTGGCATCAGTCCATCTGTCAGTTTCACAACATACCTTGGAAGAAATCAGAGCCGGGATGAAGGACGGAAAAACAGCAAGACTCCTCTCCATTCTAAGTACCACAGTATTATAAACCTAGATCTCTCCGATATTGGATGAATGCAACTAAATTCTCCAGGACGTCATCTCCACGCAAGCGCAACTCCCTGCCACCCTGTTTGCGTTTGTCAATGGCTTTGACGGCCCGTTTCAGCTCGTCAACACTGCCTGCCAACTTTTGTAGATAGTGTCCTTGACGAAAATTGACGTCGCATGGTAGGTTCTCGTCAGAGTATATGTCAATAAGGGCGGACGTGGCTTGCAGTACAGGCTCGACGTCCACTATAGGTTCGCTGATTGGCAATAACTTGATTAGATAGTCAGATATAACCTGCGTCTTGATAAGTACACGCCTACATTGAGAACAAACATCACTCACTCGATTGCTGTCAACCGATGGGTATTGAGCGAGGCACTCTAAAATCCCCACGCACTGGACGCGTATCTGCGCATCTGTCGATGCCTCGTAGAACTGGATAAGTAACTTGACCTGTTCTTCGTTGGGTACCTAACAGAATGAGCTCCCATCAAGTCAGCACTGCAGCTTACTAAAGATCCTTTCCAGACATTTCCGACACCCCATAGAACGCCAACCGATGTCGACCACATGTCTTTCCGACGCTCTTGCCCCAAGCCACTGATTTCAGTTCCAACGACTGCGAGTGCTGTCCAAATGCTGTCCCACACTTTTGCGCCCGAATCGATGTCCTTGGTTATCGCCACATTACCGTACATCGATATACCAATAAAGATGTTGGTAAGACATTCAAGGGCACTGATATGCACAGCACTAAGTGCGGATGTTATTGGAGGATATGGAGAGGTCGCAGCAAGTGGGGGAAATGAAAAGGAAGTAGGGTGTACCAGTGCCAGTAATGCAGGTACTAGAGTAGGTAGCACTGTAGCAGTCTCTCGAGGCGGTGAAGAAGCACGGGGTTCAGCATCTACTGGCATCTCAGTGTCTTCAATCGCATCTGCCAGATGTTGAACATACACCTCTGGAGAATTTACCTGCTTACCGTCGGTGATTTCATCATCCTCGTCGTTTGCCCCTGGGAGCTCTGGTTCTGGTAATGTAGCGCATGTGCTGGTCAAAATTTCGAGAGATAACTGTACGGTTCTCAACTTGACCTCGAGGAGCTCGAGAGCTAACTCGCTAGGACTCTTATGGTCAGATTTCGGAGAGTTTTTGGTGGAGGGCCTTTGAGTGATTTGTTCTTCTGCCTTCAGCGTGTCAGAAAGGATGAGACGAGAAGCCGTCACTTTACTTGCTGTGGTAGCAGCATTTGCGTATTATCAGATACGTCGGCGAGGGAAACCGAAGATATGATCGGTGTTAGCAAAGGAATTACCACACTTTTGTCAACGTCCAAAGGCGACGATTGCGTAGACGGTAAGGGAGATATGTTCCGTAGAATTCCTTGAAATGCCTCAAAGATGATATTTGTCAACTTTAGCAACGAACCTGCGGCAAGCACGCGAAGCGTTAGCAAACGATGTGCGGACATGTCATTCACAGCATCGTTGTGGACCCTGGAGTCATCGACCGAGTCGATAGAGAGTAGAGACGCGACATAGTTCGCATCTGATCTCACTTCAAGAATCGCAGGCTCATTGTCGTCGGTCAATACATAAAGGCACTGGGCTAGAAAAACTCTAAATCGCTGGTCTTTAGAATGAATGATGCTAACCAGCGGCGGTGACGGGTATGAGAGGTAAGTGTTCTCGAGCCATTAGGAAGGACATGAGGAAAGGAACGAGATTTATTGCATTGATGGCGTTTAGGGCCTTGTTGGACGTTTCGCTGAACGTTCTTTAGAGAGACAGCTCAATCAAATTAAATACTCACGACAAACACCAAAGGGTAGTGATAACATTATCAGCAAATAAGTGGATGGGTGCGTTCTTGGGAACTTTACTAGGATCTGACAATGTCTCTGAGATCTGCAAACGTCAATTTGGGGTCTGCCCAAAGACGAGCTGTAACCTTGGAAACAAAGGCCTTGAGTGGTGTCAAAATATTTTTGTTGTACATCTCTCCACAGATGTCGTATCCACCGTCAATGCAAAGATTCCTATGACAGATGGGCAATCCACGGTAGCAAATACGGAACACCAACCTCAGGGAACCCATGGCTTCTAATACAACTTCCTCCTCCGAGTCTGTGAGACGAGCTATAAGGGCACCTACGATATTCTTGCCCTGGAGCAATCTTCTCGTTGAAGGGTCATTTTGGATCAAGTTTGAGACAGCGACACAGGCCCATTTGCGATCAGCAGCCTCCGGGCTTTCCATCTAGCCTCGAAGAGGATCAGGCGAAGCACATTGGCAGACGAGAGCACGACCTTCTGAATAATTGGAAGTATTGCCTCATTTTTTGTAGACGACGACGATGCCGCGGCCAATCCCCTTGGTAAATGAGAATCTGGAACGCGAACGGGGTTGTGGCGACGCATAGCCTTCTTTTTCTGCGATTTGCCCATGGATGAAAATTTTGAGTGATCGAGTAGTCACGTGACGGCATTCAGAGTCAAAATTCAATATGGTATACGATGCGATGAGTAGCTACAACTAGTTACGATGCAAAATGAATGCTGATGCTATGAAACGTAAGGGAGATCATCGTTCATCGTTCATCTGCCATAGTCTCGTCTTCTTGAGGTGGTGCGGATGGAACAAGCAGATCTTCCAATGGGGGCGCACTAGCCGCGCCTGTAACCTGTTCTTCGAAAGGGGGGGCACAAGGTTCGGCATCTGGCCCGAGGTCGTACGAGTGCTCATAGTCATAATAGGCAGCCATCTTCCCTTTGGAAGGCGGAGCTGGCCAGGCAGATGATGATCCTGGTGTACTATCAGCACTCCGAGGCATCGGCTCAATAAAATCACTCAATTCTTCGTCGCACCAAGCAGGTGCCGACGAAGACGTTGAAAATTGCAACGAGTGATCCTGGACAGGAGGACAGCTGACTAAAGAAGATAGCTGCTCCAAAACTGTCTTGTCATCCGTCGCAACGTGCGCGAAGTGGATCGACTCGTTCGATTTAGATGATGTAGATGCTATTGGAGAGGGTGGCGCGAGACTGGATCGTTGCCGATATGCAGGAGGGGATTGAGCACGGGGCGATGAAACAGGACGCTCTTGCTCATTGATCTCTGTTCCTGTTGTCATGGATTCGTTCATAGTGGAACGACGTGACAGAGCCAAAGATGAACTAGATGGCTGGGGATGAGTGGACACAGATGAGGTGACAGACTGGCATAACCTTGGAGCTGTGGAGACGATACGTTTACCTCGTCTGCGACGTGGCAGGTGTCTCGCATTAGCCTTCCAACGAGCTACAGCTTTTGCCCACAATTTTTTCTTAGCTGGTATAGCTGATAAGTCATGCTCGATCAAACGCTCATCATCGTCGTGTTCAAGTCTTGAAGGCGCTCTCTCGTGATCATCACTTTTGTGTCGCTTGCGGACCTTTCTGCGCCAAAATATGCAACCGATGATGAAGAAAATAATGAGGAAAGCCAATACTAGCGAAAGAGCCAGTATGAGCGAGGTACGGCTATTGTGAGGCTGCATTTTCCATCCTGGGGGGAGACTGTCGAGAATGTCCAAGGTTGAGGTTGGTGCAGACGATGATGTGGAGATCGTTCCAGTGGGTTCTAGCGTCGTCTCTGTCTGCGTAGGTAACGTAGACGACGTAGAAGATGAACAACTCTGAACTGGACTCAGTATTTTGCGACCTAGAGGCACTGAACTTGCCTTGCACATTGTAGAGCCGTACAACGTGTACGAGTCAGTCAGTCGCCAAAGGCCGTCATCGCCTGCCACGTATCTCGGTGGCACACGATATCTAACTTCAAGACCTTCTTCCAAAGTGCGTGGACATAGAAACCCTAGCGACAGTGGCCGGCCCTCCGCAGCTTCAGAGGAAGCGAGCACTGCCAAGCAGGAAAGCACGCCTGCTGAGGGGCTTATTATTTGTCGTCGTCGTCGCCGTCGTCGTCGTGGTGTAGAACGATAGCCCGCTGAGCTACGGTCCATAATAACCGAAAGATCGCCAAGGCAGAGGGGAGCTGTGAACCTCGTTTGGGTCCGCCTGATAAATATCACTAAAATTAGCACAAATAGTTATTTTTATTACACTCCTCCCTCGGCCCTCATTTTAGCTCGGCAAGCAAAATAGTCCAGACGCAACTACCAGTCTCTCACGCTCCTCCCGCTTCCACTTGGCCTGTTGTACTAATCTGTTGTCCAATCTACGACGGTACATCACTTCTTCGGATTCCCTTTCGTAGAATAATCGATAATTCAGTGCAATCCGAATGTGTGTCTTGCCTTCTCTCGTGACTCGACTAGGCTCCCGCAGTACCCTGAACCAAACTGTCAGCTTACACTAGCAATCCGCGAATTTCCTACCTCCGGAGAAATACCTGGCCCTGCTTACTCGCCTTTGGCAGCCATTCTGTCGGTTGTCTTAGTACATATGTATCGACATATGCTCTCCATTGTTCTTCTTTGGTAGTCACCGTGTCGATGCTCGGATCTTTCGTGCTCATAAGGTGTATTCGCATACATTTTTTATTCTTGACCTAGACAAATATAGCCCTTGTTCATCTCGAATGATTACGAACTCACCCATTCGACCCTGTATGAGTGATCATCTTGTCCAGCATGTCGTTCGGCCTCTCGCCTGTATCGTATGATATCTTGATTCGATATGAGCTCGCTATTTTGGGCACTCTCCAGCAAAGCCAACAATTCTTGGCATTTGTTATCGGATAATATTGTTTGCACCTGAGCACTGTGAGCCTCAGAGTACTCCATAATAGGATCAGTTCACCTGCTTTATCATTGCAATGATTACCTTATCAAGTGTGAACAAGTGGAAGGCCTAATCATACTTTATCAATTTGATAGACGACCTAAAACCACTCACTTTATTGCCAAAGAACCATCGCATATGTTCCTCGAATGAAGTCTGATCTAGTTCCCCCGCAAACACCTTTTCACACGCGTCTAAGAGGTACATGTAAACCACATTGATCTCGTCG
>CEMS01905376.1:0-24707 GCA_900068915.1 Megacollybia platyphylla | reverse complement strand
GTTTGCTAGGACTGAGCTTCCTAGGGCATCGTTTGATGGGACCGCACGACTGTGGGATTCTGTGACTGGGCAATGTCTGAAGGTATTTAGTGACCACAGACGTCCCGTTTACGCTTTGGCCGTGAGTCCGGATGGCTCGTGGCTCGCAACAGGCAGCGGAGACGGTTGGTTACATGTGTATGATCTTGGGGTAATTCTTTTTTTCGCCTATTCTTCCTCCATGCTGAACAGCTGTCTAGGACAAGACAAAGAGATGGTCATGGTATGCTGGTGCGGAGAAACCTGGCATTTTTGAAATTTCATGGCAAAGTTCTGCGCGCGGAAACCAGCGTAATCGCTTTGCATTGGCTCTAGAGAGTCGCCAAGTAGCCATCATGGATCTGGATCAAATTTTTGAGCTCGACCCGTAGTGTAGCTGTGGATCTATCTGCTTATATATTCAAAGTCGGCAGACGCGTCATACGTGACGGCAACGATTCTAACTATGTTCAAACCACCGGTGTCCTTTCGTCCGCTACAGCGGTCTACTGCAAGTTTTCGCTTCCTCAGCTCCAATGTTCGTCCTATTGCGAGGACTTGGAACGTAAACAAAAATGCCGGTTTCTTTACGAGGAGTTCCCGACCTCTTTCAACCTCGACGATCACAACCCAACCAATTTCATGGCAAAGACTCGCCTTCACCGCTGTAAGGATCAGGTTGAAGTGTCGAGGCAAGGCTCTCAAATTGACGTGGTTTAGGCTGGTGTCGCTGGCACCGTTGTCGTTATTGAGGCTGCCCTCAACCGAGAAACGCGGGATGGGCTCTCTCTTGCGGAACAAAAGCACCTTCATGAGAGCTTTATGTATACCGGCGGAGGGCTCGTGTTCACAGCTTTAGTTGCACGAAGAATGTTCACGAACGGCATGGCCTTTAGGGTTATGGCCGCTAATCCATGTGCGTTTTGAATTTACAATGGCCCCACAACTAAATGACTGCAAGGGGCCGTTTTGGGTGTCAGCCTTGCAGGATCCATTGCCACAATGGTGGGTGCAATATACACACCGCCAGAGAAAGCAATTCAGAAACACCTGTTCTGGGCTGTAAGTACCATGCTATCGTTCATAAATCATTCTTACGCAGTCAGGGATTCAACGTGTGCCAAGCAATCACACTAAGTCCACTTTACTTTTTGAGTCCAGCTATTCTTTCGCGTGCAGCTCTATATACTTGCGGTGTTGTTGGCGCCCTGTCTTACGTCGGAGCTACCGCTAGGTGCGTCTCCAGCTCCTGTGGTTTCTGTCCGCAAATTTGACGTTATCAGGAATGACAAGTATCTGAATTTGGGTGGACCTCTGCTGGCCGGTGTAGCAGTTGTAGCTCTCAGCTCTTTGGCTCCGATGGCACTTCCTCTAGGTATGCGTAGCCTAGCTGTCACAGAAGCCATTTCTCTTTACGGAGGCTTGGCTGTGTTCGGCGGTTTTGTTCTTTTCGAGTAAGGATTTTGCTTGTTTTGAGCCAGACGCGCTAACACTGGGTCAAGTACTCAGAAGATACTCCATAATGCCCGTTTGGCGGAGGCTAGTGCCATCAAGGCAGACCCCATAAAAGAATCCATCAGTCTTGAGCTCGACATGATCAATATTTTGTGCGTAACGCAGGCTCGTTCTGATTGTTAACCAACTTGCAATTAGCATCCGTCTTGTACAAATCCTTTCAATGCGACAAAACAAGAAATAAATACTGGTTGTATGTGGTCTAATGGACCAAGGAATTAATGAATGTATCCACCACTCACAATATATCTTCCATTATGTACCTAATTTTCCTAGCGACTGCAAAATCTCCACAAAGGTTCCAGGATCTAATATTTCCGTACCACCATATGTGAGCCTTTTACCTGTCCTTGCTGCCCATTCCTCGAGATTTCCATATTCGACGTAACCCGCACCACCGACGATGAAAACAATAGACTCTGCGAAGGCCATTCGTCTACCCTTCCCAGTTCCACTGCTGCCAGCACTACCTGCTAAACTGGTGTGCGTATGTCTCGGTGCTCGTGGGTCGAGGAAAATATAGTCATCGGTCTCTTGTAGCGACTGGTTAGATGCGGCGGAAGAATCCATCAAAGCTTCTGTGAGGCGAGTAACTGGGAGCAGTTTGTTAGCAGGTAGGAAGTTTTTAACACCAGAAATGAGATTCTCCAGGCCTCCGTCCCGGAAGCGATCAGTGAGCTGCAAAGCTGTTATAGAAATTGGAAAATATAGGCACATACACACACACCTTGTTTCCAAGGGCACTGAAACCTCTAAACAATTCGGTTCCTTGACTACCAGCGCCTGCATTTGGGGTCGATGTACCGCCCAATGTGGTAGCTACTGTCATCCGGGAGATGTCCCTGATTTTCCGGACGTATTGAAACGCAGATAGGTCAGCGCCTGCAGTCGTGAGCTCTTTTTCTAGCTCAGCAATGTCATCCTTAGACAAAGCGTTATCAGGAGAGGACAAGTAGAAAACCAACACAAGGCGCAGCTTGTCCGCTGGGGTGAAGGCCCCGTCTGATCGAGGTGCACGCAGCGTTTCGAGGATAGTTGCAACAGTCTGATCATGTTATAAGGTCGAGCGCTCACGAGAGTGGTGAAAGTACCTGCTTATTGATGGCCTCTTCCGTACTGAAAAGCTCGTCTAGGCCACGCTTCTTTATTTGTTCCAAGAGTGCGGTGGCGATGTTCATGTGGGTGTCTAGTGTTGCTTTCCTTGCGGTAAGCTCAGGTAGCTGAGTGATGGCCGTCTTGAGATGTGCGGCATTTGTTGACAAGTCCCTAGGGCAGAGTCAGTCTCTTGGCACAAAGTCGTAACTTGGCGCACAATTGAGAGATATCATTGACATCATTGACACCAGTGCTCCTGGTAATCTCAGCAGCGTCTTGTTTATATTTGTTCAGTTCGGTATCGATCTCTTCAGCGACTTGAGGGAATGGATTGGCGGCGTTACGGGCCCAGAAGAAGTCCTTGGTGTCGAGATCATAATTGCGTTTTTGAGGCTGAGTAATAACAACACGATTTAGCTTGATTTCAAGGCAGTCAGACACGAGAGCTTGATACGTCCAGCCGTGAGAAACCATTGCCACCAAGTCGATATTGCGGTCGAGAATAAGCAGAACTAAAGTTTTCTGAATAGCGAAAATAGATAAAACGGAGGCCACGTACGAGGACGTTGCAGATTCGACAAGCCAGTTGCGTCTTGAGAGAAAAGAGATGATCCATGCGAGCGAGAGGAGCTAATCAGAGAATCTCGTATCTTTGTCTCGAGCTTCTTTGCAACCATCTCGGCTGCATTGCCTTTAGGGGCACGAATGATCGGGACATGTCCTACAGGGCTGTCAAATTCGTGTAATCGAAACAGCAGCGCATACCCATAGTAGCAACAGCACTGAACAAGCCGCTTGCAACGCGTTCGATTTCTTCTTCTATTTGTTGGTCGGTTGATGAAGGCGAGTTGAGAATAGCGTAGGTTGAAGGAGGGATAGCCATGGCTGGTGCAGTGGCTATGACCGATGCTTGCAGTTGGGGTAGAAGAGAAAACAAGGACGGAGAGGGGGCTATGAAGGAAAGATACTGATCTAGAACTTGTCCAACTGATTCTCCTGTTCCTGATTGTGCAACTGAGGATGCAAGTTCTTCCAGGAGTGCTCTTGGCAGAGGCTCGACAAAGTTGAGGTGAAAGGATTCGTACAATGATTTTTCGAGATCCTCTGCTATTCTTGTTATGTTCGCAAGTGTCGGTGATACAAAATATACTGCTGGAACATCTTGAAGGGGTGGTCTGCGGGAATGAAGCTGTCTGCAATTTGGTCAGAGAAGCTTGCAGACACGAAGATGACACGCACACGTGTAAGGTTACGCCAACATCGCGGAGGTCTTGAACACGAAGGACGGTAGCAAGAACGTCTTTCGTGTGTTGGTCTAGAACGAGTATCTTCCAGACTGGCGGTCCTGAAGGCGGTGGAGTTTTGAAACCGGATCCGGATTTGGATGTCTCATTCTGAGCTTCTGCAGGATTATTGAGGTTGAGTAAGGACAAGAGGGCAGCGGTCTGGGCTTGCTGCAACGTCGTAGACGCTGGCTACACTGACTGTCACTGCTGAATAACAAACAATGGATTATTGAAATACCTGGGCCTTTGCGTTCATGGTCGTTATTTAGCACTAAGTCACATGATATCCAGCTGGACGATCATGCATCGATCATGATGGTTGGGAGGCTGCATCTTATAAGATATGGCAAATTTTGATTTTTCTTGACCATCTTTCCCAAGTTTGCTTCCTATTAGCCTTGATAGGTCAGTATCTGAATATCAAATGAGTACTCTGCCTTTCAATGCTTATTGATAGCATTCAACTATGGGATGTATTCAAAGCAAGCAGATGACTGAAGAAGAAAAACTTGATTCAAAGAAAATCAAACATATAAAGGGGTGGACTGACGAGTCCCAAGCTAAGCAGCCAATCACAGGGGTTATATCTGAGGAGGGTCCTTGGGTGCAAGGGCATTCAAAAGTTCAGATAGGGAAGAATGGTTCAGTGCAATATGTCTGGCAAGTAACTATTCTGCCAGCTCTGCCAGTGGTATCTGAAATGGAGCATGCAGACATTGATGGCAACAACTCTACACATAAGGGTCTTTCTCTAAATATTTTGTACCGGTAGACTTCATTAATTCAATTGGATAAGAACCAAGCAAACTCGAAGCTGGAAGCTGGAAGGAGATGAGTCAGGTGACCTACGCAAAGATCTTTCTCCAAAAGGCTAGTACTAAATCCAAGTTCAACTCCACTCGTTCATGTCTCGACGATCGTCACGAAATAACGAAGGATTTACGAGCTCGCATGACGGCCTGACGACAACCACTGACGGTGAAATTACTTGTACCTCTGTAAAGTCTGCTCAATCGCTGCAGGCGTGACTACGAGCTTTATACCCTCTAGTTCCACCGACAAAACATCTGCATCTGCATCTACTACAACTTTCACGTCCTTAGTCACACAATCTTCCACGACTTTCACGTCCTTTTCTACTTCTGTAATCACGTCCTCTCTCACTTCATCATTGACTTCTTCTCTATCTTCTACTCCTTCAGCCACCTCTGCAGCCTCCTCAGGTACCGCAACACCGATTGGACGCTTAGACTCAAGTGCCATCTGTATTGGCAAAGGCCTAGACTCCTCTGCAGATGGGTGCGTTTCTTATTTGCCTTGCATTTTGCACTCAATCCTGCTAGCATTTTGGCTTCCATAGTCCTTCCAAGTGCTATCGGTCTAATCATCTGGGCACGTTTTTCTCAACTCCCTTCTATCAGCTCACTATCTTCTAGCTTATGTTCGCAATTCTTCGACCACACTTTCGACAAGTCTATGGCCTCAGAGAATGGTTTGTTCAACAAGAGTCCGTCTCTGTCGTATCCTCGACGCGTTCTGATTTGTCCTAGTATTCGTCCCAAGCCTCTAGGCTCCTCTTGGTTTGCATTCCTCTTCCCACACGTGCCCCTGGTTCCTTCACTTCCTTCCGACGTCTCCGACGCAGGAAGATCACCTGAAATTGATTCAGAACTGTTTCCCTCTGACGAACAGCTCAATCAACGTGCACTGTGGATAGGTACTGCTTCACTTCTCCATTTCAACAAAACCTAATTAAACCTGGATAGCCTTCCTAATCTCATTAGGCTGGACAGTTCTTGGATTAGCCGGAGCTTTGCCCCTCTATTTGGTCTCCTTACCGTGTCTCGCAGATTCCACACCCACGCCCGTTTTTGGTGGTTCGTTTTCCACACTTCAGGATCTCAGTCTAGCTCGTCTCTTACGCGCTCTTGACTCTAACAATGTCTCTGTTGCGAGCTTGATAGCTATTCAGAGACGTGAAGATTCAAGCTCGGACCCTCTCCATCTTCGGGCCAGAGTCATTACATTAACCGTGTTGGCATTAGTTGTGGCTCTCCTTCCAGCCCTATACAAAATAATTAAGGAGTTTAACGGACTTGTGTCATATCGCCAACGATGGATAGAGTTCAAATGCGACGGTCTCGAAATGGGATGGCTAAGCACCACCAAGGCTCCTGGTTTCGTTGGCTGGGGAGAGAAACGGTTTAAAGACTTCCTCTTGAAGAGTGGTCTGAGTTCTTCTTTGGACAAAAACTCTCGGAATGGCCGCAGGACAGGTCGGAACGGCGCCAGGGAAAGACGTAGAAGCGAGGATCAGCCTCTGGACCCCACGGAAACGGCCAACCTGGAGGTCGATATCCGAAACCTGTTCTCCGTAGTGTCCGTCTTCTCTCCCTCTCTCTACATGTTGTCACTTCTGATATCCTTCCAGGGAAATCCAGCATATCGCCTCTCTGATAGATGAGCGGGATGAGATTCTTGAAAACCTAGAAATAGCCGAATCCCGCTACATAAATTCCTTCAGACTCAGTATGCCTCTGACAGACTCTGTTGAATCCTCTGACTTTTCCAGGCACTCCAGATCCTTCGATAGCCGGACTTGACCTTTCTCCTCAAGATCCCAGTCGTATTAAAATTAGCCGTCCCAAACCGCTCACTAGTTCTCAGGTGAGCTCCTTGTGACCTGGTCTGTATGTCTCACAGCCTGGCAGAGCGGTCCCCGCAAAAGGCGTCCTTCAAACCCCGCACTTGCTTCGTCGTCACTCGCTCCAACTTCCTTTGTTGCTCCTTCTCATTACTATAAGTTAGGCGGAGTACATGGAGTGACAGGCGGCCGTTTCGCTGATTCCACATACGAGGGTCCGACTTTGTTGGACACAGTCAACTCGCGTGTCGTTGGTAGCCGTTTTCAGGAACGTGAGTCTATGCTCTATGATAAGCTTCCTTTAGCCAGCCATGTTGCTGTAAACGAATCCGGGCAGCTTGTGCCCAGTGTCAGTACTAGTTATCCTTCTTCACCACTAGTTCCCGATCCACGACGCTTTGGACCGAATCACAGCCTTATCGGCTCGGAAGGGGAACCTCAAGATGGTCTCGAACCTCTAGAAGAAGATTGGGTTGATCTTACCGAAGAGACTTCTCCAGACATGGAAAGCGACTTCAATGGATCACCACCGTCAACACGAAGACATCGGAGAGTAGAAGGAACGTCATCAATCAAACGAGAAACATTTCCCTTCAGAAAAAGGATCCTCGATCCTAGTGAGGTTTCGCCGCCACATCTACGCCTGCAAGCTTCTCGACCCTTTGTCAGGCCATTGGATACTATTGATTACGATCGTTTGGGCGATGTTTACACCGATATCCAACAATGGAGGACAAAACTCAAGGCAATCAATGCCGAAATTGCAGATGTTCAACAAGATGCTTACAGTGATATAGCTGATGGTGCAAAGATCAAAGGGTGGCTCATGGTTGGCAAGGGATTGCATCATCTTCCTGGAGTTCAGCTGATAGAAGGAAGGTCCAAGGATGATGTCCGCTGGGATGTATTGCAAAACGAGCGGACGCCTCTAGATTCCGCTGTGATGTGGGCAATTGTGGGCATTGCTGCGATCTTGCTCGCTGCAGGACGTATGTGTATAACATTTTTGAATTGGCTAACTGACTTAACATCTGATAGTGACTGCTGTAGCAGGGTTAACCTTGTCCACAGCCCCAAACGAATCGCATTACCTCCCTTTCTTACAATCGCTCGTCGGTCAAAATACATTGCCCACTGGCTTGGCGAGCATTCTAGCTCCAGCCATTGCGGCTTCAATCTTTATCTATCTAGCTTTAATTGGCGTGCACTGTGCGATTTCAATGTTTCCGAAAAGTTATTCTGATTGACTGTAACAGGGGCCGCGCGTATGCGTGGGTCTATATCCATTTCAGGTGGTCAGCTCAACGAGTTCAAAATCACCTTCTACTTCCTTGCGATCGTCGCGGCTTTGTGGCTTGTCACCGTTGGAGCACTCTTGTTTGCACTACAGGCATTCAGCACTTCTACAGGAGAAGCGACGTCTGTTGCGGATGGATCGATTTATTTATCCGCCCTGGCCCTTACTATCATTATTCAAGTTGCGATTATCTTCCCTGGGCTACTTCTTCTCCAGCCGTATAGATTGTGGCGTACTGTTCGCGCACAGCGTCACGCAATTACCCCACGGCAAAGGTTTAGATCTTTATACCCACGCACATACGATCCTTCGTATACAACGGGCGCGTGTGTACTCGCCATTGTATTTGCATCCACTTTTTCACTAATCTTTCCACTCATTGGACCTGCGGTTGTTGTTTTGCTATTTTTAACTTTAATTGGTAAGGCTCATGCACACCATACCTACCTCTAACTTGTCTCAGCTCATCGGTTTATTGTTGGATATTCAGCTGTACATTCAAGGACAGGAGGGATATTGCAGATATGGCTTGTTCGTCGGTTTGGCACACTGCTTGCATTACAGCCCATCTTGCTGGGGCTCATTTTCTTGAGTCGGCACTTCTGGATAGAGGGTAGTGTTCTAGTGGGAACAGGTGTTGTGGTGATCATCTTTGTGGAGTCGTACACGAAGCTGAAGATCAAGTTACCCAGCCGAAGATCATTGAGTGCCATCACGAAGAATTCTCTCGACAATTTCCAGCAAACAGCAAGACCTGGCCATCGACGGACCGTAGACGAAGAGAGCACGAGTCTAGTCAGCAGTGCGCCTGGGACTCGTACCCGTGGATCGATGGCGTCTGTCTTGGAAATGATGAGCCTCACCCTGGCAGTTATGCCGTCTCCGTCTCCATCGAGAGGGCCGGTGCCACTTGGTACGTAAACAACAGTTGATTGTGGAGAAATTCAATGACAATTGTCAGAAACCGAGACATTAGATGACTTGACAGCAACGGAGCGTGCAGCAAGGACACATCCGGAAGCGCCTCCACACCTGCCACCCCTACCGTTTACAGATCATGCCGAAGAGATGGCCGGTATTCTGTACGCTCCAGAGCTCATTGCACCGCCCCCAACAATCTGGTTGCCAAATGATGCTGCAGGCGTTGCCCGCTCCGAGGCTATAGATCTACAGAAATATCATGGCTTGAGGGCAACACTGGATGTACGGACACCGGACGACGTGATACATCTACGTCCTACATTGTCTCAAGGACGTTGATTTGGATTACATTTATCAAAGAAATATCTTGCTTTTTTGTACGGTAAGACAATGTCACCGCAGCAGATGTGAAAACATCAACAACTACTGCTGTTGTAATACCAACGGGTGTCACAAGAAGCTCAAGTCCAAGCTCGCGAATGAAAAACACTACGAGTAGCCGCAAGGCAAACTGTGCGTTGAACAACTCCCCTGATGGGCCTGCAGCTTACGCTCGTCGGTTAAAATTGAGTCCTCGGAACGTTTCCACGCCCGTCACTCCACTTTACGTAATAATCAATGATAACATCATACTCGAAAGGCTAAAAGCATGTTGAGCGCATGTTGAGGCAGCGAGCAGGCAGCGGTGTCCGAGGGACACAGAAAGACAGGATCGCGTCTTTTGCAAAAAAAAAAGCAATGTTACTCCACAGCTCAGGGTATCGGATAATACATCTCAAATGCAATCTCCACTTGCTATGTAAAAAGAACTGTAGATGTGGAGCGTGGCGACGGTTGTATGATCCGACACCTGCAGACATTTAAAATCGCTGTCCTTTCCTCCGTTTACCATTTCTTTCTTTTTCGCTCGGTCTGCCCTAATGCTGTCTGTGGTTTCGCCAACACAAAAGAACGAGTCGCCGTCTTCAGACCCTTTGATATCTTATTCTCGTGCCTTGTACGAGCACACCCTCCGCCTTTGGACAGAATCCCGAAGGAAGGCGGAAGAAAAGCGCACTGCTGTTGTATCGAAACCAATTTCATCATGCAGCCAGCCCTTGACCACAGCGGCTCGCAAAAGCAGCTCCTCTTGACGGGCAGTATTCGTCGTTGGTTGGTTTTGCAGCAAACCCAGGTTCAACTCATTCATCTTGCTGCAGCATTTCAAATTTAAATATACCAGCTACTGTATTATCAGTGATGAGCAGTCCCTTAGAAGCTACCTATTGTATATATTTAAATCAAAATCTCTGTTATTGTTGTTACAAGGCGATGTAATACATTGAAAGGCGTAACGGGCATCTTAATCTTCTTCAGACGAGTTTTCGTCGTACAAGACAACGTATTCTTCCGTCTCTTCTGCCATATTCATAGTTGCAACATCTTCAGTGTCCTGCCATTCCACTTCCTCTTCCTCCAAGTCCAAGGAAGCAGGAATGCTGACCAAAGATATCGACGAGGTATCCGAGTCAGCTTCGGACACTGAATCTTCGGTTTCAGTTGTTGGTTTCGACCGAGCAGTGACCGGCGTTCCAGGGCTCGACGATCGTACTGATGGTTCATCTAGTGTCTGAGGCATGACAATAACAGAGGATGAAGTCATGGAAGACTCGGACGACGTATTAGAAACTTGCCCAGTCTCAGCCACGGTGATACTGCCCTATATCAGCTGTAATCACAAACGGGTGGAAAGTACGCACTCCAGCCAGATATTCACACCAAAGTGTGCATTCTCGTCCTTTAATCGCCAATAGCTCATATACCTGCCTGGTGCCTCAGGGGCCTAGCCCTTGAATTAGATCGGAAACTGAGAGACAGCCGGTGCTTACCTTCAACTCACCAGTCCACAGGTCGATTTCTTCGCCAGATTTTACGACGCCAACGTAAACGGAAGGTGAGACACTCTTGTCCCTCGCCAGAGAATCGCCAGCGAGGAAGATAAGTTCAGTGGAAGCAGGCCAATCACGCGCTCCACTGTTTACCATGCGCCAACACTTCACAAACTCCGCGCCAGGAGGGAAAATCTGACCATCGGGAACAGTGATATCCATAATAAAATCAGCCTTCAATGGTGCATCCTCTGCAGCATTAACCGGAACTTCGCCACTGACAGAGACGGTGACTGATGAATCCAGAGGGGATGCAGATGTGTATCCCTCAAGAAGTGCAGCCAGTGAATGCATACGTGAAGTTACTGGCACCGCACTTGCCTGGACCATTTCTGGGCTGTCGCGCTCGACGGCAGGTCGACTGAGTAAAGCTTCAGCACCAGTCAAGGGGGACTCTTCATTGGCTGTAGCACTTGGCCCTACAGGCGCAGGGTTGGAAAACGCCACCTCAAGGGATTGTCTAAGGATCTCTACCTCATCCGCTTGATCGACTGGCACAGGACTTGCTTCGACGGTGGGCACGTCCAGAGGACGGGAGAAGGCTGTGGCAATGGAGTCGCGAAGGCCTTCCACAAATGTGTGGGTGTTTTCTTGCATGAGATGATCAAAGTCCGGGACACAAGGCCAGGAATTGCCGGGCATGTCCAGAGGGGGTGGTTGTGGTGTCATGAAACTGAACGAACCAGGGATAGCAGGCAGGGGCTCCTTTGTGTTGTTTGAAAGGAAGGGCCACTTGCTGAAGGTTGGGTTCAGACCGTCTTTATCACCAGATTTGGGATAAGGCTCAAAAGCATTCCACGGAGGTGACGGAGAGCGACAAGAGGGCAACAAAGGCTCAATGTCTCTATAGTCATTGCGCTCAATTGCAAAGCTTGGAACTGGCGGGGACGGAGAACGTCTAATTGTTTCGTGTCTATGTTCACAAAAAAGGGCCGGGGGTAATCCTCCAGGGATCGACCTCGGAGGCGAGGGACTTCGCGATCTTGAAGATGTCGTCTTGTAGAAGAAAGGAGAAGGCGGCGAGATCACGGGCGAGGCAAACTCTCTTGAAAGGGGATTCCTTATGTATCCGCGGCTAAAAGCACTGGTAGGAGGATGTATATCCGAAGTCACCGAATCCTCAAGAGGATGGCCTGATGGAATGAATACATCTTGGCCTGCACGATAGACAGTGGGAACAAGGGTATCTGCTGACTTCATCTTCAGCAGGGGATGGTTTGCGGGATGTACCAGGATCGGAAGAGCTTCACATGTTTCACAAAGATCAAAATCTGGGCAATTTGGGTGCATGCACTAATCAGAATTCAGCAGCGACTTTATATTAGATAGGCCACGAACCTTGTATCTGACACCAAAGATGCCCTTAGAACAACTGTTGCAGGTTGCGAAGTGCATAGAACGATCCGCTTCATTAGACTTCTATTTGAAGTTGAGCACGAGTTTAGCGAAACATGGAAATAAAAGTACAATGTGATCATTAATATTTCTTATCTTGACGAATCCATGAGATGGATGCTGGTCACATACGATTCTGGAACGATGAATTATACGGAAAAATGACTGAAACATTCCACTTACTCGAAACAAGAGGAGCAAGTGTCGAAATCCGGGCAATTAAGGCATTTCTATCGCAATCGTTAGCCAAAAGCATCGTCATTGACGATTAGCAATCTCACATAGCGGATGCCCAAGATTCGTGAGTCACAAAGGTTGCAAACTGCACTGTGGACAACAACATCATCATCTTGAATAGGTTGTGGTACAGGCTGAGGGTCAGGCGCTGGCTGCGACCTACTATGGACAGTGTGGACGATGACACGGCCTGGTTCGAGAATGTCGAAGAATTCGTGGAAGGGATTGTGTCTTTCCGCCGCACCTGAAGAAATGCAGACAGTGCACAAGTCATAATCAGGACAATCGAGGCATTTATGTCTGATGCCCTCGATTGTCTTTTGACAAACATCACAACCGACGCCTTCATGAACAACCGCAGAAGGCGGTATGGGTAGTGTCGGAGTAGGTGTTGGGCTTTGCTGAGGGGCAACGAGTGGACTAACGGGCGCCATTGGCGGTAGTACTGTGTGGCAAGGTACAGGATTGGGCCATGGTGTCAATGGAGGCTGAACAGAAACCATGTTAGTCGACGGCGCTCCGATAGACGAAGCCGGAGACGTGGGACATGCTCGACAAGTCTCCCTCTTGAGGACATGAGGGCCAGGCGAGACTAAACAAAAGCCTGATGATTGGGAATCATGGCAATTAGGGCACTGTGACAGTATGTGAGTGAGTAACAAACACTAGGAGGGGATGACATACCACCACGACATCACACTTTTCACAAGTGTACCAAGGACCTTTAAATATCTTGGCACAGGGCATGCAGAACTTGTAAAGACACATAGTTGGAAGAGCGGGCGGCGGTGGAGGCGGTGTTGGAGTGATGTGGACAGGATGGAATGATGGTAAAGTAGGACCGAAAGTGCGCAGCAGAATGCCGTCTAGATCTTGCTTGAACTTTGTAATAAGATATTCAATGTCAGTCCTGGCAGGGGGACGTGGGGTGGGCGTTTCAGAGCTGTGCTGCGGTTCTGAGGAATGCTGCGGAAAGAGCGTGAATTGATTTGAGGAAGCAGGGGTGGAGATATCGATGTCCATTGAAGAATGTGAAGAGTAAATGATTGGAGGAGGAGGAATATGAGAAAGAGAAATAGGAGTCAGAGGCTGCGCAGGTGAAGCGATGCTGGACCAAGTGCTGTCCGAAGGCACCCTGTGGGGCGGCTCATCGAACACGGAGAACCTGAGCAATGGATTCGGAAAGGACCGGTTGACGAGGTGCACAATAGAGCGAGCATAGTCGGAATGAGAACGAACTTGACAAGCAACTAGAATGCGAGCCTTGGAAGAGTCTGGAGAGAACAGAAGCTTGGACAGAAAAAAATTGTGTGTAATCGGAAAGACACGATAGAGCTGAGATTGTAAGTCATTTCTCAATCGCAGCAAGGACACGAACCTGGTTAGAAATCTGCTCAAACGACGGGAACGAGTTGTTCGTCTCAGAGAACTGGGACAGGTGTGAGCAGCAGCGAGCAGACGGCCATGGAAACTTACGCTCAGCTTGCGAGTCTCGCCGCGGTAAGTAGCTTTGACGGTGAAGACCATGGTTAGATGCTAAGCAGAAGCCGCTGTTACGCAATCTTATATGCCCCCAGAGTTCCCACCCCTATTTATGGCTGACTACGCTTTGATAACAGCGACGAGATATGACCCGGCTCTCCTCAATTGTCGTTGGAACGACGACCAAGACGGCCCTTCTCACTTGTGTCTACTCAATCATCACTTTGATCGTCTCAAATCAGCTTCAGAGCTGCATCGACGGTCGTTTCCACTCTCATTTTCGACCTTGAAACTTGCCTGCAAGAAGGCTGTTCCGGACGAAGACAAAGCTTTCAAGGTCATTCAAGACTCTGTTTCGTGCTTCTCGTATAACATTGACACAGTTACGCATTGCCCTCTCGATCGATGGTAGCCTTTCTGTCACTCCATCTCCAGTGACGCCATGGAAATCCGATCCTTGGATATGCGACACGTCAGCTGAGGTCCTCGATATCTATCTCGATGACCAACCCACACCTGTGTCGCTGTTCACGACAACGAAGACAACTCATAGAGATCATTACGATGCTGCGAGAGCTCGCCGGAACCTGACACCAACCATGCTCACAGCAGATGTCTTGCTTTACAACGAACAGCAGGCCATCACGGAGACCACTCATTCAAACATCGCACTCTACCGCTCATCCCAATGGGTTACTCCTGCTACGTCTTCCGGTTGCCTCCCAGGCGTCTTTCGCCGTTTTCTTTTGGAGCAATGCCACGTTCGAGAAGCTGAGGAACCTTTACTACTAAACAACGTCGTTAACGGAGAAGATGTCTTGGTGTTCAATAGTGTGCGTGGTTGTAGACTGGGAAGATTAGTGGTAGCATAATTTACTTTTCTAGTCGGTAATCATCGACTCGTTGTCTAGCATCCCGTTATCCATCTCAGCCAAAATATAATCCACCATGTAGCTGTCCTGCACCAGAATTTCCAGTCTCGACAAATGCCTCTCCGTGTAAGGAATAAGCGCATCCATCATCTCCTTCAGGGACGTGTTGCCACTCTCGACACTGTCACCAGGATCCCCCGGCTCGAATGCTTTCAGGATATTCTCTGCTGGCTGCAGTTTGATGATGGCGTAAAGAATGGTTTGTGCAACCGTGCTTGTCTTTGCGTTTGCATTCCAATCCCTCAAGAATCTGAACAACTTGGCCAGCTCAGGTCCCCCCATCGACCGAATAACCTCATCCACCATCGGGTCTCCACTCAGCGCAGACTCGCAAGACGACGGAATGATCTGCTTGAACAGAGAGAACAGTCTCCCGGGCTGTTCCATAGCCAGAGCTAATTCAATCGCTCTTCGGTAGTCATGCAGTGACAAGTAATTCAAGAAATTTTGCTCTCTGTAAAACAATGAAAACATCAATCCGCACGCAACACATTACTCACGTTGTGGCAATTTCGGCCTTCTTAGCATCTCTTTCTCGTTCTTGTTCTTCCGTGCAGTCCTTCCAGAACGTTACGACCGAATCAGCAGATCCAGAAACGATGGTCCCTTCATCTGCACTGATCGCCAACGCCCAGACCTCGAATCATTGGTTCGGACCCATTACGCCGAATGAGCACTCACCTTGTCTTCGTGATTATCCAACGTCGTGATACATTCCTCGTCCCTCACATTCCACAGTTTGACGAGGCCATCAGACCCGGCACTAACTAGCTGCATGCCAATGTTGATGAAGTCCACACGCAAGACTGAATTAGTGTGACCCTCAAACGTTTTGACGCAGGAGAAGTCATCTAAATTCCATAGTTTGATCGTCTTGTCCCCACTCCCAGTCGCGAGCACGCGTTCAGTGCGCCCAAAACGCACGCTCCACACCCCCCGCTTGTGACCCTTGCAAGTCCCCAGTAGTCTCAACCCTCCGCGCACAGATTTACTGCTAGAATAGTCGACTGCGTACACTTTCGCAGTGCGATCTTGTGAACCAGAAACGAGGAGTTTGTCATCTGGAGATACATCCAGCGAGTTTATGTCTTTGTCATGGGCCTTCAATGACACCAAGCTTTTACATTTTATAGGATTTCCGTTGGGTGCAAGCTCTGACAGGTCCCACATTTTTATGGTGCGATCTTGGCTGCCCGTGAAGAGGAAGCGAGGGTAACCCGATGAGTCGTCAGACGCTTCTCCTCGTGAAAAAGCGATCGCCCCAACACTTTCGGCGTGACCTTCGCATATCGCTATGCATTGATATCCGCAGTCATGCTGGTCTGAAGGTGCCCATATCCTCGCTGTCCGGTCCTTACTACTACTACCAAGCAGTGACCCGTCAGCACTATGATCCAAGGATAGTACAATGTCTTTGTGACCTTCCACCAATCTAGAGTCTAATGTTGAAGTCGAATAGATTCGTATAAGGGATGAGTTGGTAGCGAGGGCCAGATGCGAATCTTTCGCGGCGGAACGAGGGGCCAGAAATGTGGCATCAACGATCTCATCGTTAAACCCAATTAACTGCCGAGTCAAGGATTGTGTAGTCAAAGAATGGAATAGGATGTTCTGGTCAGCATGCACCGAGATTATTGACGACAAGGAGGGGGTATATCTATGAAATATGAGAGAGTGTGTATGCGAGCGAAGACTCACATACATGACATCGATAATCTGTCGCTGCTCCTCCGAGTCGTCAGATATCTCTGTCTGTTCATTACCAAGGGTGAACAAAACTTTGCCATCTTGAATGTCCCATATTTTGACGACGCCTTTTTCACCTCCGGTGTAAACCAAGAGTCTATCGGAGGAACTAGGCAGTCCACTGTCTGCATGGAGCAGACCTAATGCTTCGACACGCTCCAGAACGGGGATGGTTTTGATAAGCTTGGGACTCGAAATTTTACTCTTGCCTTTGCTTTTCACGTCCGTGACTTGCCGAATGGTGGATAGGTCCCAGACAAGAACGACCGAGTCGCGTCCGCCGCTGACCAACCAGTTACCATCTGGCGAGACGTCCAAGCCACGGGGGACAGATACATGCCCTTCGAGAGCAGCAATCGGTTTGAGATTTGGCTTATCTTGAGATGTCGGAGAAAGCTCAAATATTCGTATGCGAGTGTCAACAGATGCGGTAATAAGCTGCATTTTATTTCTCTGGCTGACCGATGAAGGATCGACAGAGTAGTTGTAAGCTAGCGCGCTTACAACCCCGCCATGACCTTTGAAAACATGGGTGACATATCCACGAAGGATATCCCAGACTTTCACCACACCGTCGGCAGAGCCTGAGGCCAGGTATGTCGAAGTTGGATCTACTTTGCAGACGTGAATTGGAGCGTCATGGGCGCGTGAAACCACTCGGATTGGTTGCGTTAGTTTTGAAGCCGACTCTACGCTTGGAATTTCATATATTCTGAGTGAGAGGGACGCAGAAAAGACCACAAGGTGTGTAGAGGAGGGCGTGATGCATATTGATGTGATAGTTTGGGAATCCTGCAACCATTGAGCTCCAGAAACGAACGGAGGTTCTTCTTACTGTTGCAAACTGAGTGATCTCAGTGCCAGTAGAGATATCGGTGAACAGGACTCGTTCTCCAACACAAGTCACAATTCGGCTTCCATCACCGGTCACTGCAACGGGACCAGACGTGTACAGCGGTGCGATGCAACGCCCTTTCTTGAAGCTAAGCATTGGTTAGCAGTCAGAGTGCCATGTTGCTGCTGAGACGTACGCTGTTTTGATCTTGGGTCGTTCAGTCAAAATTGCCATAGTAGGCAGAGTCGACTATTTGTTTACATAATCGAGGTAGGTACAACAAATACAGAAAAAATACAGTCTATAACAAGTCAGACCTAATGTATGGTAAGTAAAAATATTGATAGATAACGAATGGTCTATTGTGGTGGCGTAGACCGCAAATGTTCACGCCCCAACTTCTCCTCAGCTTCGTGTCTCTTCCTTTTCTCTTCAAATAAAGCAGCTTCAGCATCTCGGCGCTTCCGTGATTCCTCTTCTAGTATAGCTTCCAGTCTTTTTGAGGCAGATTTCGCTCTCGAAGCCTCAGCCTGTGCCTGCGCAAGCTGGTCCGTCAGTCGCAGTGATGTCTGGACAGCATCAGACGCTTGGCGTCGAAGCGTTGATATTTCAATGTCCTGGCGCTCGATGACATCGTGAGGATCATCATCCGGAATAAAAGGTGCGTGGGCCATAGCTGGGCTGGATGGAGATGTGCTTAGCTGCATGCGGACTAAAGACGAGCGACGCTCAAACGGATGCATTGTTTCCTCCTCGCTCTCGAAGTCCTCATCCGGCGATGACTGCTGGCCTGGGGCATCGTCCACCTTACCATGGATGTCGAGCTGTGTCATTTCACTGTCGATTTCTTGCTCCATTGCCGAATCAAATTTATCGACCTTGTCTTCTGAAGCAGGAGCAGTGGGCGTCGCATCGTCTTTGCGGGGACGTCCCCGTCGTTTCGATTCACCATCGACTTTGCTCGGACGCCCGCGTTTTCTTGGTCGTTTAGTACCGGGAGGAGCAGCGAGATTAACAGTCCAATACGACCCGAATCCTGGATCAGTGACAGGCCGCGCCTGCCGTTCAAACAGACGATTCAGAGAGAGATGATGCCGCACAGATTGCTTGCATATCCAGTAAGTAAACTGGTTATTGTATTAATTAAAATGAGACACACCTTCCAAGTCGAGCCAGCCGTCTTGTAGTATGGATATTTATTTTCCATGGCGGCATATATCTCGCGAATCGTGAGACGCTTCCTTGGACTACCCAATATTGCACACCGCAGAATTACGGGGAGTGTGTGCTGTGGGCGACCGTCGGTGTTTGGCAGACAATCTAAAGTGTCCGGGCAATTTGGATGTGGGGCGTGATCCCGCGGACCGTGATCGACGTCGTCGAGAATACTACTCGACACAGAACATGGTGACGACGGTGGCTCAGCCACAGAACAAGGAGGATGGTCGACCTCCATGTGAAATCTTGTATGAGTTTGTCAGTGTTCAGAACTAAAGGAATGTTGATCACCTCATGCAGCTATCGTTGCCACCGTCATCAGGGTTGAGAATGCTGCGCAGATTCGACATTGGGCGAACAGAACGCCCTCGTCGCTCAGCGTTTAGCGAGTGTGGGTGAAAGTTTGGCTTGTAGGTCCACACATGATTGGTTTATGAGTACGATCAGCTTATTGTTCCTAATGGGGATGGCCTCAGATCTCTCGGTCTGCATGTGAACTTTGAAAAATACATTATTACTGCTACAGTACTTAGACTCGTACTCTATTACAGAGCGTAATAGTTATATCCAAATCCAGGTGTTTGCAAGGGAGAGTCTGTTCCCAGCCAGCTTTCTTGTCTGTCATATCCCCCCGAATTTGTAGGCGCTGGTAGGGCCCCATCATTCCCAGCACCCACAGATTGGTTCTCGTTCATATTAGGCCGCGGCCACCATTCGTAGCCAGGGAGAAAAGATGTTGAAGGCTCCACACCTGGGACATCCAACCCGAGCATATGGGCCATGATTCTGGAGCTCAACGCTTGGACACCAGACTCGCCAGCGTCTGCCGCCTTATCTCCGCCCTTCGGAGTACCAAATGTGTCTCGTGCAAAGTAGGATTTCTCCTGACCAAAAGCATCTTCCGCGTCTCGCTTGTATCGGTCTGCGAGGCTGGAATCGAAGATCTGACTGTTGTCAAAGCCAAGGTTGACGCCGTTCAACAAATCCCAAGCACGAGAAGCACTGGGCCAAACAACCTGTGAAGGAAATCAGACGGGCTTGTTATTACGTCCCAAATCTGATCTGCTGACCGACATGTCCTTCAGCGCAGCCATGCACTGTTGTAAACCAAGTTTAGCTTGCACGTTCGATGACCGTAGAGACACTGGGAAAACATTAGGCATCTTCCGCAAACAATAAGACATACGCACAGGTCAAAATGTGCATGATCCTGGAACAAGCATAAGCTCGAACACTTCGCGATTAGGACAAACGTACCCAGCGCTCAGGATATAACAAGTCACGAAGGGAGAACACCGCTTTAACGTAAAGTTTTCACGGAAAGCATTGACTACAACAGGTTCAGCGTCTTTTTCTGACAAGCTGTTGAAACCCACCAATAGCACTAACATGACTGGCAGCGCTCTGAGCAAGATCGAATGATTTCAACTCGGTAGTAGAGTTCCGGAGGCCGGTGTCTGTTCTTGTTCAAAGTGTCAGGCAAATTGTAAATCAGTGAAATGAGATCTACTCTTTCCAATTTGGAATGCTGTGAAACCAGTAGTAGTATCATTTTTAATCACAAGAGAATGAAACGTACAATGCTCGGTGCTAAAGAAGAGGGGGGGGAAATAGGTTATTCAATGAGGAAGACAAGGAAGACAAAGAAAATTACTAGAAGTAGCACGGAACCCCAATAACGAATATGCAAGAATACGATGTGAGGGGGTGGCAAGTTGCGTTTATTGGCCGAGTCATATTGTAAATGCGCCGGAAGACCGAGGTACCATCGATCTAATTGTGCTTCCAACGCAGCCAATGTGTTGCGTCTTGAGCCCGGAATAGCGCGAACAGGATAAATTTTGCACAGAATGGTGCCTACAATAATTGCTGTGACCAGGGATAAGAATAAATGAAGGTGGTGGATACAGCACTTGCCTAGGCTGGAAAGCGCACAGAAACAGCTCATTGTCCTCAAAGGTACAGGGCGATAGATGACATTTATCGTGTCGGATTGGAGTGGTTGCCACTGTTGCTGTTCCTCCTCCTAGGAGAAGGTAAGTTTGGTCATAAGAATATGCGGAGTGCCACCTCGTAGATCTCTGGAAAGGGCACGTCACAATCGCTCTCACGAATGATGATAGGTCGACCTAACAATGATAGTCAGACTTAAAAACAGCCGAAACGAAGAACGGCCAACCCATGTAGATAGAACCATATCTATCTGTAAGAACACACGCCCACCAGATTTGTCGGCGGATCTGCGTTTCTTCCGCGGTGAACAGTGGATGCCCATGCATTTTCCAAGTATCAGAGTTGCAGTTCATACCTAGGTCTATTGCCTGAAAAAAAAAATAAGAGAGGAAAGGACGAGCAAGATGGCAAACCATTCTTATTGCATTGCCTAGTTGCTCTTGAGAACAACAGAGCTGAGATGTGCATAGTACTTACCAATATGGAGCCATCCTTGTTCTGTAATGCCTATGCCAAAATTGCGGTAGCCCAGAAGTAGCAATGCTTGGACGGTAGATGGCCGCGAATGATGGGAAATCTTAGCTGCAGAAGAAGTCAGTGAGTTGCAAATGTATGGGATGTCTGACGAACACAAAACAGTTTCGGCACGAATCGCGTAGTCTCTTCCTGCCTCCCACATCTTTCCAGGAGGTGGGAAAGGCATTTCATCGTCGCGGAATCGGGCGGCGATGGCAAACATAGAAAGAAGGAGCAGAGAAGAGATTTTCTGTGAGGGCTCAGGTTGCGGAGATCCACTAGTGCGGGGCGGAGTTTGTACACTTGAAGAGGTAGATATTAATTTAGCTTTATGCTTTAGAAAAACCATACCCTTGTTTTCTGACAAAAACTGTCAGTGTCTTGGTTTTACAGCGAGGATGGGGACTTACTTGGCCTGATAGTCTCGTAGAAAGCGAGACTTGTGGATCACAGGGAATGCCGGATGAATATAAGCGAAATACATTTCTATAAGATGGTCTTGGACGTGTATTGGCGGTAGCTGTATGTCAAAATCTTCCTCCTGGGGAATATGAAGCATCTGATAATCCTTAGAAGGTGGCCAGACTCGTGCCATAGGCAAGCTCCTACAGGGCGTAAGGTCTGATTCAGGCAAAAAAGGGTATGGTCGCACCAAATACCGCCGTCGTGACGATTGTCTGTACGGTCACTATTGCCCAGTATATGAAGGCCACTGGCCTTGCCATGGAATCGAACCTGGAAGGGTTATGAGCCCACGAGGTCGCTGCCCCGCCTGTCGTTAGCTGGCAAGAGGAAGGAGCACACATACTTCTCGGTTTTCATCGAGGGACAATTCGCCTAGGGCTTCAGTTGGGTCTTTCATGGAATCGACATCTTCTGATTCTGATAACGGTCAGAGAGTTGAGATACGACTAGAGAAGGTGCCATACCCGACTCCATTGTGTACAATGAAGTCCAATCTGGCATTTGGCCATTCGTTCGACGTCGTTGAACAAGGGGCTCGCCAAGAGTATCGAGAGTCGCGGAAGTGGGCGAAGGTGCATTGTATGACGATGTAGAAGATCTAGTAAGACGGCGAGCGAGATTGTCTTGCCACTCCTGCGTTGGCAGGATAGATAGGCCACCGTCTTGAATCGTCAGAAACTGAGAGCATCATAGAATCTCGAGAGAATATACCCAAGTTGGACGACACTTTCTCGCGAGAGACGCGAGACTGACGCCTAGAGCGGGATGGATCCCGCGGCATAATGGTCGATGATTCGTTACTTTTTAGCACTGAAGCAAAAAAGTCTTCCTTTGTAGCGCCCACGGGCTGGCTCCTTCGACCAGATGGACCCTGCAGAAAACGGCTAAATTATTGAACGCGACGGCAAAAGAGACGGATACGTAGGGACCTGTGTCCACTCTGGTCAATATTTCTCGCGCCAAATCGTCTTGACGTAGGTCAGACACGATGCTTTGAACTCGAGGTTCGGGACACTGCATTATCGCCCCCAGAAGCGACTCGACCTGATGCCATCGCTGCTCGATAGCATGGATATAGCCCTGGCGAGATTGTTGGTCAAAGGCTGATGATTCTAGCAAAGACTTGCCTTTGGAGGACCTCGTTTGAATGAGGGCCCAAGGAATGTACAAACTGCACGGATTGAAGAACTGTAAAACGCTGGGGAACAAGACCAACCTGTACCCGTCAGTTGGCAGCTTTTACACGGTGAAGAATCTCTGGAGCCTCGTTCGCATTTGCTTTTTGTTTTTCGGCATTGGTCACAGGCTAATGGGTATATGAAACAGGAACGGTGGCAAGGAGAGGGATGAGTACCTCTGCTACTTCTCTTACGAGATGCTGGTTGAGAATCGTGTTGGATCTCATCATCTGAGCCGTCGGAGTCATGCCAGTCCATAGTAGCGAGTTGAAAGGGGCAGTAATAAAAAGTTGAGGTGTGTAATCGAGGACAAGATTCGGACCGAGTGAGTCCGACATGTCCGAAGGTCAAATGTCATGTCGTCATTAAACCACAATTGTGTATATTTCTAATACATTCATTTCAACGGACTAAAGGACAGCGGGACCAAAATAAACGTATCCATGTATTTCGCGAGTTGCGCGGTCTGCAATGTCAAGTCAAGTTGAAACAAAGGCACAGGCTTACTTTGGACACGGTCTCTGCCCAGCCGTCTATCTGCCATGCCTTCTCTCGGGTTTCCTTTCGAGTTTCCAAGCTTCTGCTATTGTATTAATAGACCGGTCTGAGATTCGAAGACTCTTACGGATACTGCCACATGTGGTGCACCTGATGCAGTCTGCCAACCTGCGAAAACCATGCACCTATCGGAGCCACAAACTTGCGACGTGCATGGATGCCTCTCCGCCTTTGAAACAGCTTGTAAGATGCCAACTATGCCAACTTGTTTCCTACCATGTATTTTCCCATTCCAAGAGTGTGCCAGGATTGAGCTGGTATGTTCTCAGCTCAAATATGCCGCCGTGTGTATGTGGCGGAGCAGTCGGAAGGGATGCAAATTCCTGATTGAGTTGTGATGAGCGATGCGTCAAGGAAGGTAGCATGGCCTCGTAGGCTTTCTGGTGCTAGTCGAGAATTATCAAGGCAAAGACTTGATAGGCACGAGAGAACTCACCTCTGAATTTCTGATGAGTTTGACGGCGGAATCAAAGCCAGCGTAGTTCTCGTATTCGAGAATGTGAAAGAATGTGTCTTGCTCGCCTACCATCGTCTCCCAGCTTCCGCTAAGCTTTATATGGAGCTTGGAATCGTCCTTCAAGCCAGTGTAGTATTTCTCGCTGCCGCAATGAGCCGCCAGTAGAAAGACGAGATTGAGTAGCTCACGCGGCTTGCTTGTATTCTGCAATTCTGTCTGGCCGGACACGATGAACTGGGTTCTCAATGAGCTGGGACACACAAAGGTGGGCATGAATTACCTTCAAAGCCGTGGATATACTTGCCACGCCCGACTAGTCGTGAATGCTGCTGAATGTCGGCCTCTTTGGCCTCTGGAGAACCATGCAACAGGGACTACGACTTGGTAAACAATATGCAGACTGCATCGAACAATGTACCTGAACCGAAATCGACCTTGTAGCATGCAAATGCCTGACGGGACTCCGTCGCGCAAGACAGAACATGGTAAGGAGCAGCAACTGACGTAACTCAAATCGACATAGAATTCTCATACAGTTTTTAAGCAATATGTACCTTGTCTACGATCACAACAGGCTGCTCATCGGAGACGGCTGGGAGAGTGGCCCATAAGACCAGGCCAATTGAATAAAAGCATGTGCTCACCGAGCTTCACGCTCACTCTCAAGCAAGGCAAGGATATCCTCTTCACGGACAGGTCCTTTCACATTGCGGATGATCGACCGTGACGTATCATCCATAAACTCGACTCGCACTTGTGTGACTCCACCGCGAGATCCAGTTCGACCAAGAACCTGCCTTGCACATCAGTAAACCTGTACAAAGAATGCAGCCGTCAGGACCTTGATTACTTTGGCCAGTTTGATGGGGGCTTTGGCTGAGTCCTAGGCACCAGTCAGCAACCTATCTTGGCCCACATTGCAGACTCACCATTTTGCAAGCTTTTTTTTGGTTGTGTTGTGTTGGGTCAAACAATAAAGTTAAGGTTCTGCAAAGTGTGACATGCGTGACATGAAGGGTGGCTTGCAAGCT
>CEMS01905374.1:0-10458 GCA_900068915.1 Megacollybia platyphylla | reverse complement strand
CGTAGGATTTAAAGATCGTGCAGGTAGAGAAACAGGAAGATTGGAGGAGGAAGTCATCGGAGGTGAGGACGCAGATGACGCCAATGGCTCCCCACTTATTGAGTGCGTAACAGAACCTCGTAAACGGTGGCGGTGACGACGACTTTGATTAGGACGTCTTCTGCGTAAAGACGGACGACGCGTCACACGGTATGCGGACGAAAATGCGTAATGGGCAACCTGTTACGGAATCAGAACTGCAGATCGGAGGTTGTTGCAGACTTACGATAATCAGGAATGTTATCAGCGTCCGGATGATTGCCGCTCCTAGGTAGAAACCTAGACCTACTGGATTGCCAGAGCAGGGTTGAGGGACAATTGACCACACTATATCAACATCCAAGTGACAGCGAAGGGAGAGGTCTAGGTCAGGGGAATTTCGCCATACTATGGTTAGCGCCAGGTTAACGATTGCAGGAACAATCAGAAAAAAAGAAGCTAGCAGGCGCAAAGCGGTGCTCGTGGTGAGAATTATGCGTATGGGGATATGATGCAAGACCAGACGTGTTTCGAATAAAGAAATGACTGCGGCACACGAGAAAAATGCAAAGGCTAGAGCGGTCAACGTGCCCAAGGCGAGAGAAAATGCCTGGCCTGTGGATGAATCATAGACTTTGAATGCCAGAAAGTATCGGACTGCGTTGTACACGGCCCATAGAGCTACATATAATAATTGTAAGAATAAGCTTAACAGATAATCAATACACACCCATTATAAATTCAAATACAGATTGACCCAGCTTCAATCGCCTTAGCCGTCGACGAATTCTTTGCTCCCAGAACCCCTTGCTTTCGAGAGTGGCAGTGCCACCATCAAATGAAAGTCCAGCTGTATGCACTGGCGCAGTAGGTGAGTCCAGCAGTGGCTCAGTTGTATGCGAGTTAGTCGTCGCTATCGTCCGCAATGTTCCCGACGACATCGTTCTTGAGTGGGGTAAATGACCGCGAGGAGAGTCTGGCTTGTCTGGAATGAAGACTGCATTGTGTAAATACAATGCAGCCATCAATGAAAAGCGCCCAGACAGCGTTCTCGATGGTCAGAGCCAACTTTCGAACAACGTGAACAATTCCAATTAAGCTAGGGGCAGCGTACGTCACTCTGATCCGATTCCGATGGTGGTCTTTGTGAGGCAAGACCTGGCAAGAGGACGATCGTGCGCGTGGATCTTCGTGAGCTCTTTGTCAAATACAAAGGCTGTTCGAGCATGTGGCGAGGCTTGCGAGAGCTGTACATTGTTTCAAAACGCGAAACCACCGGCCCGTTTCGGCACCTCGGCGGGCGCTTAGTAATTAATGAATTCAGACATGGTGGCGTAGTAGTGTCTTGCGAAGCAGATTCTGTGATGCAACTCTGAATACGAAGGACTGGCTCCACGGCGAGCTTTACCACAATAATGCCGACCCAACTTGTTAGGTGGGCACTTTTGACAGATTCCGCTGCTAACCTAACCAAAACCGAACATGTTGGTCTCTCCGATTGACATTAATTGCACCACAAAATCCGTGTTGTCCCGTTAAGCTAGCGGTTCATTATTACAGCATTTCGGCCAGATATGTTTTCGCGGAGCTATAGCCTGCTGAACAAGAGAGGAATCCATAGGGAGCTAGGTTAGCTGTAGGTGATGATCAATGCCATTGAATATGTGGCAATAACACACGAGGCGAGCAAGCAAAGAAGAATGGTTCGTGAGAAAGATGCGACTCGGTCACGAGGACACGCTGTTGCGAACGCGATCTTCCGTGCGGCGTATCCAGCTCCAATCTGTCGGCCTTCAATTTTGATAGATGACTTCAACAGAGTAGTAAGCCCCTCTGTGCCATACTAACGAGGTTTAATTCGAGTGCTATCATTAGGAAGATGCCATTTATATGCCAAAGTTAGATTTGAAGAAGAGCACGTTATTTTCGGCCTTCAAGTCCTTCGGCGGCGTCATTTATGGTTTCGGACGCGATGCCGGGACTCGAATTTCAACGTTTCGACTCAGAAGCAACTCAGAACGAGGCTAGAGCAAGTAGATAAATTTGGGTAGAAATTGATGGAATAGTATCCGACTGGTCGCACCGCGAGGTTAGGATACCGGAGATAAAAAAATTCACTCTTTTGAGGTCTTACAGTACATACCAAAGCCACATGACGGGCGGCTCCGAGTCTGAAAAGTGGAGTGGTCTTATCTTTTAAAAATTACTTCGAATTTGCATAACGAGAGTTGAAACGTACCTATCACTGAGATACCAGCTGAGCTCATAAGTCTCTGAGCTTCTCTGCCAGTGGGTAACAATCATTCCAATCCAATGCATGCTTCTTATCGACGAGATGATCGGACTCAAGAGCGATATAGACATCATGATCAGCTTCTTTCATGTCAAGAGAAGGTCATGTGAGAACATCCAAGGCTTTTTTGCTAATCTCCTCTCATAACTCATATCGGGCGATAGGAATCACCGGCGTGTAATTAATAAGTGCCCTAGTTACAGGTCTTCTCTCCAGGTTTACACCCTCAAAGAAGCTTTGAACTTCACAGATTTTACCTTCACTTGCGAGACTTCCAGATCCTGTCGATATGAACCGTGGAGGAGGTCGTTAACGAGGCCCGAAGCTCAACCAACAACTACGAGTCGTAATTTGATACATGACATGAATCTCGTGCGAACGTAGTTACACGAAGAACTCGATATTTTGAACTTGAAAGGTAGAACAGTTCTTCAGGCTTGGATCGCATACGCTTTCGGGATCCCGGCGTGTACGAAATTGGTGACAAGCCACGGGTACTACATGATCAGATTTCCTTTTCTCGAAGTTGTAATGAATTGTAAAAAATGTCATCTAGGATCTGACCTGGTGCTGTAGCCTGAGTAACGACAGGCGGCTTCTGACGTGTACTGGAAGGCCGCTTTTCAAACCTGGCCTGGAGTCGCTTCGGAGATCAGGGGTTTACAGTGACAGAAATCCCTGCTAAGCAGAAAATGTAAAGCCTTCAATTCAAACTCGGAGTCGTCTGCTACATTCAATAAATAATGAATATGTCTTCAGATATAGTAATCTTGGGGTTCAGAGTATGGCACATTGCAATCTGATTCCAGAAACTTGTAGGTACTCATCATGATTAGGCTCCACAAGTCCCAGCCAGGCGAGTCCTGATACGGTGCCACCGCATCTCCAGGTGCGTCTGAAATGAGTGACAGCATCCGACTCGGATGATTGGATCGCCTTCTCCCGACCTTCATGATGAACTAGTCTGATTAAACTGAGCTTTGGGCTGAAATCCGATCTTACTACTTCAAATCTGATAATCATGTCGATATGATGCATGGGACTCGATGATCATCAGCGGGGTAAAAATTGAAAGGCGGAAATATTCTCCAGACTAAATTCAGACTTGGAGTTGCTTTAGGAGTAGTCTTTGAGGTTGGAGCATGGAGTGTCAAAATTTGTGCCGCTGAGCAGTACCATAACAACATAAAGCACCGATGCTACTTTAGAATAGTCCCAGGTGTTGGAGTATGGAGCGCTAGAAAATTGATCATCAAACTGAAAAAGACTGAAAAAGACTGCTTAGTCTAGCATTGCTCCCAGACCTCTATATCTGAGGAGATACGAGGAGACCTCGTCAATGCAGCCGCCGAGTCATCGACTGACCATAATTCATCATGTCAAGTTCACCGCCACTCCATATGGACACAGCAAACTTCGAGTTGGAATGTCAATCGAGACTCGCCACTCCATACAGGATAGTAGGAACAACGTTCAACCAGAAGAAAACGCGTCATATCACGTGTTCTTGTCAAGTTCTTTATTGAACTTGTTATCTGAATTTTGTACGGCTACAGTTCTGAACTTCTCTACTCAAATGCACCGATAAACTAATTATTTGACACTCGGAGAGAACCTTGCGAACCTTGTTAACGGTCGGTTCTGCTCCTCAACCTTCCTCAGGCGGGAATTACTTGTGGTTATACAATGCAAATGGGCCTTTCACTCTTTCTGTCTGGATTTCTCTATACATAACTCAATCAGTTTCGGCAAGGAGGTGACCATTGACCAAGCCACATTGCAGGCTATCTTAGTATTCAATCTTTTCACGTCGTTCACAGCCAAAGCTGCCATCAAGCTGCCATATCCTTGGCGCTATTTGACCCGCACAATATATCGTTGCATAACAAGACGGAGAGCTTAAAGCCCATGCAAATCACTCTTGACACAGATCGTGGAATGGACGGACCGTGGTGGTCTGTCCACTTTGAAGTTCTCATTTCCGGGTATCAGTTTGGCCAGACTATGTCGCTCGTTTATCGTTTCTTTTGAACCTAGCTTACGAGTTGAGTGTCTTGTCCGGCTGCATCGACGGAGGGCATCGCTTTTCATGCTGGTTGTCAGGCAATGCAGTCTTTGTGCAGTCTATAAGAGCAGACTCCCGTGTAGGTATCAACGCCACAATGTTTGCGGCGACAGTTCGCCTTTGTCTTCGTCCTTCGTCAGCACCCAATGAATTTGCTCTGCTACATAAGGTCCTCAGGCTCCAGGTGTAGCGTTTGCGAGTTCCACATGCTAACCCTTATAGCCTATTTTCGTTTGTACAGCAAACTCCGCAGTCTTTTCAATCAAGTCTCTCGATTAACGCGGGCATTTAATAAAGCTCAACCGTTACTCTTACCTGCCCAATGGTTTGCGCAGTTGCTTTTCAAACAGCGGGTAACCCTTACAAGTGATGTCTGTCCGCGCTCAGGATCACCGGGCTGGTTCGGTGGTTTCAACAATTAGTTGTGATGGCGCTGATGTCTCCGACAGGGCAGTGCTGAACCCGTACCCTCGTCAACGATGACACACGTTACTGGAGTCGGGATGGAGGGAAGTCCGGCTGTTGTCTTCGTCATCACTCTTGGTCAATACAAGGGTGACACAATCGGGACGTGACAAAACAGTTTCGCTGCGACGTTTCATTATCTCTTGATGTACGACTCATCCAGTTGCATATAGTCGTATGTGACACTGATCATCTGTATTTGGAAAGTGGTGGCTATTCCAAGGTCAGGATGTGCCATGTTCGTCGATATCTCGAACCGCGCCGAACAAATCCAACTCGTCAATGACATTAATGACAACCACGGGTCGCTTCTTATTCAATATCATGATGAACCGAGACGGCGCGATCTTGGACAGTCGGAGCTATGTCAGGAGCACAATTCAGTTCCTAATGAATCCGCCACTTCTATGATTATCTTCTCGGTCTCCAATATTGCTGTCATTGCATGACTTTAATGCCTCTGCTTCGCTACGTTGGACTATAGGCTCCGGTTCATCGAGCCTCATTTAGCATGATCAGCATTCGGTGGCGACGCCAATATTGCATCCATTCCCCTGATTCTGTTAACCAAGGAGCTGAACCGTTGAAGGGGCCATGAGAAAGTCTTTGGGAACGGGTTAGTCAATGGATCATAGTTGTAGCGCATACCGACATTGTCCAACGAGAGGATGGGGATAAAGATGGGAATCAGCGGTGATAGCCCCAAGCGCTGACGGTATATTCCGATAATCCGTAGACTGTTGTTCTCACTATAACTCTTCGAGCAGAGGTGTACCAGTCGGGAGTTGCAGATGCATCTCATCAGGCAGAATCCATTCCCTGCTTCAGAATCTCTGATGTCTGATACATGTGCGAGAGAGAAGTGGACATCCGAGGACATCACCCTGACGTGAATTCGGTGCATTTCTGCGTTGGCGTGATGGTCTAGGTCAGAGCCAAGGAAGAGTATTTCGAAACACTTGCAGTTACAGCGGGAGGAAAGTGGGAAAATATGGTTCAGAAACGTCTGGGCTGCACAAGTGGCAGCTCTGCTGCTCGCCAGGTGTTCGCCCTGACTGAAAGCGGTCACTACTATAAGTTGCTCCAGAGGCTCATACTAGCAAGGCACCTGAAAATACTGCGTGTCAGTATACTTCTGCTGTCTCCGAGCTTCTGACTCATGCATCATGTCGAACTCCTCCAGTGCTATTATCCAAACAGCTAAATCTCCCCTCTGAGACGCCATCTGTCACACCACAGGATGCGCGGTTTGTGCGACCATGTCATCGCAGCGTGAGTTGTTGATCTCGGTCGTACCTTTATGTGCTGAACAAGTGCTGAACAGTGATGATCTATACTCTCTACGTCAACGACATACAGACTGGATTTAGTTTGTCCTATCTTTCTGCCCAGGTGTACGCGGCGGGTCTTGAATCAACCTCTTTGCCGTGAACACCGCGGACCCGTAGCTCTCATCGCGTCTGTCATCCGAACGGTAACACAAACGAGACGGCTGTCACTGATACCACTTGGAAGACCCAGCGGCTTCCCATTACCAGTGACATGGATTTATTCAAGAACATTTGACCCAAGGAACAGATGTTGTCACTTGAGGCGTAACAGGTCTTCCCCTAGTTGTTGATATGAGCCCAGAGGCCATTTGGACTGCACATTGGGAAGTGGCGCGCCTGGTTCAGCCGTTCCTGTCGGAAGTCTTTCAGAGTCTCTCAACGAAGTGCGTAGCATGTGCCAAAGCCGTACATTTCTTTGCGTCAGTCTCTTTTCAGTGTCTCGTTATGATTGTTAATTTTCTCAGCTCACTATATACCAACAGTCAGGCTGTAGGCTCAGGTTCGTCCGTGCCATTCATGACTGGGGAACTGCACACGCTCGGAGCTTGGTTGAACCTCTTCGCCATCAATGTCAGTAACCTGGTTGATGCTGCCGGAGTAATCGCTTCAATATTACTAAGGGGAATTTCGAGCGGCGTTCACGAGAGATTTTGCAAGAGATTTCACATCATTTTTCAAATTCTTCTGGCCTAGAGCCCGAGATGGAAATTCTTATCATGGAATGTCATTCAGCCATTCTGAGATGAAGGAAAACTCAACCTTCCAGTTAGATTTTGGGAGATTGAGCTGAAATCTTTAGTGAAATCTGTTACGAAACCTTCGCGACTCGGAAATCTTTGCGAAATCCGCTTGGGAACCCAAACTTGATTTCCCCTGAAGTCGTGGACCGTGCCTTGAATACACTTCCTTCTTTCCTTCCCTGGGTCTATCGACCATCCATAACAGTGGAACTAGAAAACTCTCTCTATGAAACGGATACGACTACCAGTGTCCCTGGAGACAAGCTTTTGAGCACGACTTGGTGAAGTATTCTCTGTGAACGAGGGATCAACAATTCTTGCTATTCCGTCTGCTTACTCGGGGCCTTTCGCATTATGGGTTAAAATTTTAAGGCATTCGTTACTCTTACTTCCATGGGGTTTAGAATGATTCCGAATTTTCTGAATGTCTTACACATGATCTTCGTAGCTGCTTTGAAAAAAGGACTGGTATTTTCGCCTTCCCACCTCATCCCGAACCGGTAAGGCACGCACTATGAGTATGTCTGTAAATGGCATCATTAATGCTTTCCTGAGCCGAGGGATTTACACGGCAGAATGGAACATACGTAGGCTTCTATGTGCATCATGGATCCCTCAACTGGGAACCCGTTAATAGAGAGGGGGCCCCGAAAAGTTCGAGGAGGATTACTTTCGATAAGTCGTCATGTACAGATACGTCTGTGCAATCATAATTTCAAGGCGATGTTGATTGTAGGCCGACCATTAAAGGTCCATATCTGGACGTCGGTTAAACGACACAGAAAAAAAAAACAGGTACGCGCATGTGACTTCAGGGAGCCATCACCGTGAAAGAACCGGCTATGTACGGACTCCTTTGGTAGTTAACAGCCTGTCTGGTCAGTTCGGAATCGAAGTTCCTCGATTTTGGAACTCGAAAGTCCAGGAATCCGGCGGCTGTCATAACTTAACACCGTTTTTTCCGAGTTGCTGTGTCATGCTTTACCTAGAGTGCTGCGCGTGATGGGACGCGTGTTCGAGTTTGGTTGACATTGGGCTCTACATTACGGAGAGCATGGAATGGAAGTACGTAGAGAATTCCGGACGCGGTACCGAGAAAACGCGGTTTTGGGATTCCAAGCTGGTGGTGTTGATATATGATATACTATTCCAGGGTTCGGAGATACCAAGAGGGTTCTTGCTTCAGAACCGAGCAAGTCTAGGTCGCAGAAGGAAGTCACAATGGCCACAAACTCAGCCTAGTAATAGACGTCCAGAAGCCAAGAGTCACCAGAGCATCGAAGAACAAGATAAAAGTACTCGAGAGACTACAGTGCGATTCAAGCCGTACAAGAAATACAAACAATGCAAACTTACAACACGACGAAGGTATCTATCTCCAATTTCAGCCATTAGGATTCGACATAGTGTGCTCTGGCATCTCCATCAAGTCTTTCAGTATCTGGTAGTGGTTATGAAAACAGGCAATGGAGTATTCTAGGACTGAAAGCTCTGGATAGACATTGTGAAGCGCTCTCGCCGCATCTTCAAAGGTCAACAGAACGCCGACGTAATCTTGTTCGTCTGGCATGCCTGTGCCTTCTTCGCGTACCTAGATTTGGGAGTTGTATGCGACGACACAGAAAGAGAGAGACATACCGCATCTTCAGGTATCTGCCCAATATACCAGTGAGTCAGATACTCGCCAGGACCTTTGCGTGGTGTGGCATCCCAAGCATGGGTGGATATACACACTGGTTCTGTATTTGGGACATCGTAAGGTTGGAGCTCGTTCGGAGCAGCTGGCTGTCGACTGGGTTTGTACATAGGAAAGAAGGTGGCTCTGTATCCAGACTGAAAACCTACTGAGAATTCAAAACCAATCTTAAAGAAAACCAGACCTCTTCATACGCTTCTCTTAAAGCAGTAGTTTCGAGAGATTCACCGAGATCTTTGCGTCCTCGAGGCAGAAACCAGTACTTCCTCTCTCTATCATACACAATGACCACTTTACAAGTTGACGGTTGGAAAATAACCATTCCGGCACCGAGCATGAAGTCTTGGCTGGCCCAGCAACTATCGGGAACTGAAGGTGTTGACCAAGCTGGAGGAGGCGGTCGTCGTCGTCGTGGTTGTTGCGCTTGGCTCTGTATCGCCCCCCTCGAAGGCGCATTTCCCATATTTTGATTTTGTCGTCGCATGAGCGACGGAAGTAAAACCGTACTACGTAGGGCGCACAGCCACTCATCAAGTGACGTGAGGCTAAATCCGGGGGACATCGTAAGTACCATTAAGCGTCGTGAATACTCGTTACATCTCATAAAGAAATATAAGTAAAGAAAAGTAATTCAAACCAGAAGCTGTAACACTGATAGCCCAAGCAAAAGCGTCGCCAAAGCACCGCCCCTGACAACATCGACTGCTGGGAATGCCATGCTTGTCGTCTGGCTTCCAGCAGCACTCTGAGATGCAGTGGCATTATCTGCCTCTGAAACGTTGCCCAGAAGAGTGCTCTCGAGTGAACAGATCTCCTTTATACCGGAAAGTATACTTGGGAGATTTGTGATGTTCAGAACGTCTGTTTGGTTGGTTTGCTGGAAGCTAGCCAAGTATATCAGAGACAAAATAACGCTAAGAAAAGGACTTGCCAATCCACACATTGAGGAAATGCAGACTGGAAGGTATCAGTGCAAGCGCATTTGATCACGTCGATGAATGCCCCTGGATTGAATATGATCTATGTTGTCTCAGAATGGAGGTCGGTTACGAAACCAGGCCATGCTTACCATGCTAACGTTGGCTAACACAGGGGCGGCAGCAGCACAACTGTTAATACTGGGATAGTTCTGGAAGAGGAAAGAATAGATCAGCGGTAAACTTCCAAGCCAGCTCGGACTTGGACTTGCCTGCTCGCAGATAGGACAAGACGGTGGCTGATCCGGGAACACTGGATCCGTCCGACGACTTAGAGACTGCGCAACACCGTCGCGGGAGCCCCAATACGGTATAGCCAGGATTTGACTGCCGAATAGGGCGAGAACCAAAGCAAACAACATCGGAAGGTGATACATAACTCTGAATGACCCCGTTTCCGATGAATAAGTGTTTGGCTTTGGATTCGGTTCAGGCGGTGAGTGGACGAAGCAGCCTCGAGTCGGCCCATGTGATGCGGCCCGTCACATTTGTCACGGTCACTTCCGTTGCCAAGCTTGTTCCTTATTGGGACCTTGTATTGGATTTTCAAGTTGCTGCAATTTCATTGGATACTCTCCAAGGACATTGTAGTTAAAGCTAGAGGACAGAACTAACAGCATGGATCAGGTATAACTGCCAGAATGGAAGACTTTTCTTGTAGTATGAGCATGAGTTTGGTAACTTGCTAACCCAGATGTCACTGTCAAGGAGTATGTAGCATTGCTGCAATGCAAATCTAATTGCCAATTGGTGGTAGTCTCTTGAAAACAGACTAAGTATACACGATTGCAATGGTTTTTGTTAGGTGATGTGTATGAAATTGGTGGAGGCATGCCTGTAAGCAACCAGGTGCTGAAATGGCCAACCTTCAGT
>CEMS01905365.1:117831-128478 GCA_900068915.1 Megacollybia platyphylla | reverse complement strand
CACGTCACACCTCCTGTAGCAAACGCCAAAAAACCAAAACTGAGGAAGACTGTTAAAGCTATCAGCCCTCCGGAGCTGCACCACATACCCCAACTTCTACCAGTGTTTGTTGAAATAGTAAGTAACTTTTCCGAGTACATCAAAACATCCAATTCATTTCAGATGCGGCCGCTGCTTCGGCCACGACGGACTGAGCCCCCCACAGCAGAAATTTAATGACTGTTATATTGTATTTTATTCTCTTCCCGCGTGGTATAATATGTCTATACACTTACACTAAGGATGCAAACTCTGCATCGAACTGTGCAGAACTTATCTCACCACGTTTCAACTTCTTCGCCATGCGCTCCTCTCGTGCGAGTTCATCCCAATCATCTGTCGCCATGACGGGAGAGAGAGAGCGCTTAGAGCCCGAATCCGTTGCCTGAGTCGATTGTTTTTCCCTAAGCCTCTTTTTCTTGTTGTCACCCTTCTCTTTTCGCTTGTCCTTTTTGGTTTTTTTTGCAACTTTGTCACTCCAAGGAACATTGCTTTTTGCTTTTTTCGCACGTTCGGAATCGCGACTGTGCTGGTCAAGCCGGGCTGTGAACGAAGGGCCGGGAGCAAGTCTCTTGGCTTCTTGTGCAGCATCAGCATACTTGTAGGTTTCCCACTGTGCATGCATTAACATATCGAGGGTTAGTGGAAGACAGTCCTCACGTTGACCGGAAAATCTTGCCATTCCTCCAAACTGGAGCCTTTAAGCTCGGGCATTCTGGGAAGTCGAAGCAAAGCAAAGCATTTAGCTAAGCCGACGAGGTCAAGGTCTTTGAGTCGAAAGATGAAGGAGGCTTCATGCTTAGAGTAGGCGCGTACAAACGATACAAACGCTTTCAGAGCCTACCAGAACTGAGATAGATTCACATTTGATGAATACACCCACCAAGTCGTGGATTGTGCGATCCGCTAGCACAATGTCGCGAATACGAGAGGTGAAAGATGATGCGACTGTTTCGCCCAGAGACCGGCCACCAGTGTCCAATGGAGGATGCTCCTGTAGTGGTATCTTGCGAACTGTCATGAAATCTGTAGAGATTTAGTCTGATTGTAGGAAACTGTCTAATGACTGACCAACATATTCGATTTCTCTCCCTACCAGCAGAACCCAAGCGCGACCACTCCGTCCAGCTCGAGCAGTCCGCCCACATCGATGAGAGAAAGCTTTAGGATCGGTAGGGGGATCAAATTGGATGACTACGTCCACATGGGGAAGATCTAAGCCCCGGGCAGCAACATCTGTGGTCAACAAGATACAAGGCGAGTCGGGGGTAGTTATAGCTGAAGCAAACGCAGAGAGTGAGCGTGTGCGAGCATTTGGCGGTAAACGGCCGTGCAGCGAGTGCAGTTTTGTTTTCTGAGGTAGCACAGCCGGTAAAATCTGAAAGCACGCTGAGAATGATGTCGAATGGTATGAACTTAAGCATACCCGATAAAAATAGTCAACGCAGGCTCCAGTTGAGAAATAAACAATGAAGTACGAGGACTGATGCTGAGATACTTCGAAGTTTATGATACGAACCAGCTCCATTAGTTTGTCAGGTGCCCGACAAGGTATGAAGTAGTTCTGGAGGCTAGTGAATGCATTAACGGATGCTAGGCAAGTGTGATGTACGACAGACTTGGCAGGAATACGTCTCTCTTCAATGATCTGCCCAGCAGAGACTCCTGATTGGTTTCTTTTAGCCTGTACTTTGACGACGACGCGTGCTGGATTGCGTAGACCAACTCTAACTAGTTCTGATAAAGCGTCCGTCATTGTAGCACTGAAGAGACCGGTTCTCCTTTGCTTTGGCAGGTAAGTGATGATACGCGTGATAGTAGTTTGAAATCCTAGGTCGAGCAACCTGTGCAACAACGTCAGAAGCCGAATACGAATCTGTGTATTCCGAACCTGTCAGCTTCATCTAACACCAACACCTCCAATTCTTTCACGCTGACACTGGTCCTGCCTTTTCCTAACAAGAATTCTTCGACCCGACCTGGGGTACCGATGACTATATCAGATTCGAAGTCCAAGAAGCGCTGCAAGTCTTGTGCTGGGGAAGAGTCGGACGAAGAGACGAGAAGCAGCGGAGGCCGTTGACTTTGGGGCTGTGAGGACAGAAACAAAGCAAACACATCGTGTATTTGCGTGGCTAGTTCTCTGCCTTTGATCAGGATTTTTTGTGCAGCAGCAGAGGCATACCGAGTTGGACTTAACACAAGAGCACCAACTTCATTTGGTTTCAGTTTTTGTTCTCTACACGCAAGTTTTTCGAGAATGGGAACAACAAAGGCAAGCGTTTTTCCTGAACCAGTGACAGCTTCGACGACTACGTCCTTATGCTTCATAAACAGCGGAATTGTCGACGCCTGGACTGGTGTCATCTGAGAGTGACCCATGGAGTGTATAACATCAAAGCTGACACTTGTTAAATTTCAGGGTGTTAAAACAAATTGCATACATCCATGGTGTTAGCTGAGTCGGCAGTGAGCTCCAAGAGCCTGCAAAAGCAGTGCCCATGACAAGTGTGGGTTCTAAAAATAGTTTCCATAGTGAACGCGTGATGTTGATACTACATTGGCAATCATGAAGGATTCATGGGACGAGTTAATAGAAAATAATATATTGTACCATTAAAATGCATGCGATGATATCGAAAATCGTTTGAATGTATATCTGCAAAATTCGGATGAAGCTGTTGTCGCTCTGAAAGCCGTCGAACATACCCAAGAAAAGCTAGATCTTTACTTGCATCACCTGTAGATTCCGATGCCACCTCTTCCACCTGTTCTATTTCATCCGTCGGGAAATAAGACGTGTCAGTGATTGATTTCAAGTTGGGAACAAATGGCGCAGCGATTTCGCGAATTGATAACCAGTCCACTCCGTAGAAGAATGGATGCCGTTTGATTTGATCCACGGTCATCCGTCGATCCGCAGAAGTAATTAAACTGGAGAATTCAGCCCTAATCAATCCTTCCTGTAAGGCGCCTACCGGTGTATGAGATCCTCCGCTTCCTGACTCAAGTGAACATCATCTGGAAAGGCAAGATAGTGGTGCCATTGCATAATCTTTTGGTATGTATCGTGTGTATTTTCAGAGCAAAAAGGAGGATACCCCACGAGACATTCGAATGCAATACAGCCAAGAGACCAATAGTCGGCCGCTTCATTATAGCCTTTTTGCAGAAAAATTTCAGGCGCGATATAATCGGCTGCGGTGTTTGTAAGAACAGCCCCGAAAATCAATGGCAAAAACATACGAGTGCCGACAGTAGAATATGCCTCCAAAATTTTTGAGCCTACCCAAGATTTACTGTAGTGACGCGGCTTACTAGTTTCCGTCTGTTGGCTTTCCAGGTAGCGATCAAGTCCTTGTTTGTCATGGTCAAGTTAATCGAGTTGACCATCACACTATTTCGGGCTGTCTGCGCGACTGTCGTTGGACTTGTAGCTTCGTTATTTGTAGATTCCAAGAGTTTTTGGTAGTAACTCGAGTCGTGTTGTTTGTGAAATCCTGTTGACAAACCGAAATCACTGAGTTTAACATGGCCAGTCTTATCTCTGTACAGCAATCAATACTGGTAAGGCAGTGAGATATACAGGTTGACTTGCATGAGAATATTATCTGGTTTTATATCCCTTGGGATCAGTCAACATGGTGCATCGACATTGACAGGGAAAGGATACCGATGAATAAAACCAAGTCTATGCACAGCTTCGATGGCTAGAACGCATTCTGCAATATAAAACCTGGTGACATCCTCTAGGCGGTCGTTGTAAGAATTCTTGACAGAAATTTGTTAGGGGTTTACCTGAGAATGTATCATACTTGATCAACATGGTCATCTATAAGACTTAATATGAGACTTTTCTGAGGCAATGCAACATGACAAACAAGGTCTCCTCCAGGGAGGAACTCCATTATTAAGTAAAGGAATGCGGGATCTTGAAATGAGTAAAAGAGTTGAACCACCCAAGGTGAATTAGATTCTGCAAGGATGTCGCGTTCTGCTCGAACATGCGCAAGCTTTGATTGGTTGCATTAGGATTACATTGGCACTCAGGAAAGCGGATACGGACTTGGTCCTTTTTCAACATCTCATCCTTTTTGAGGGTCTTCATGGCATAGATTTTGCCGGTATCCGTCTTTTGGACAAGTCTGACCTGTCTGAGTGTCATTGTGTGCGCAAGAGGATATCACTGCAGGTCGACATACCTCTCCGAAAGCTCCCTTACCAATGACTTTGACTGTCCTAAAGTCTTCGAGACCCAGCCTGGTCCTTCAAGGCCTCAGAATGATGCTTCCTAGAAGGTTCTACTTTAGTTACCTTCTCAGACGAAGGAAGGTGGATTCCTTCTTGCCAAGCTGCTGTAACTGCCGCTGCTTTCGCTCATCGGACATCATGTCGGACTGGAGTCGACGTTCGAGTTCGACACGTCTGTTGATACAATGAACCTGAATGCTTCTCAATGTTCAGTGACAGGTTTACCTGGAATTGCGCTCGATTGCAGCATCAACGGCAACCTTGTAACTGGTATCGCATGTCAAAAGAAACAGTGAGAATGAAAAGATGCTACGCACAAGTTCTCCAGCTTCATTTGAGCACCCTTTGCTCTTGGGATAGCATCTGAGGAGAATCCAGCAGTAGAACGGTCAAAATAGACATAGTCTGCTGGTTTGGTTTCAGGGTCACCATTTCTTCGTGAGCTTGAAGTCGAGCGTGGTCCAGACATGAAGGGTGTTGTGGTGCAAGTCACACAAATTTATTACCGGTACGGTTACACAATAGATCACTTCAACAATTATATTAAGATGCATAAGGAGACCATCGAGTCTGAGGAGGAGACTGGTAAGTAGGATATCCGATACTATTGGTATTGTTGGGGAAAGGGGTGGGTGCTGTTGCTGGCATCCAACTCTGTCTTGGAGGTTGCATATGACCAGAGACAGGATGGGCAGCAGGCTTGACACTAGCAGGTCGTTGTGTGCTGGCGAATAATTGTCAGATTAAAAGAGAAAGTACGACTGCATTCTTACGACGCGACTGGCCTCAGATATGCAGAGACAGAAGAACTAAACAATCGAGTTCAGTGTTTCTCTGAAAGAGCAGAGGGACTGACCTGTAAAGTGCAGACACGTCTACAGGCCCCCCAGCCTGCTGAAGCTGAGCCGGCTGCTTGTTGTAAGCCATTGATGTATTGAAATCGACACGCGGTACAGGTGCATAAGTAGTTACAGGACGAGGGTTGACCCTTGGGGTCAGATTTTGCGAAATAACAGGCATAGAATGGCGATAGACGAGTTCTGGTTGAGCAAGATCGGATGACTCGGGCGGGGCCGGACTACGGAGCGGCGATACCGGGGGGGAAATCGAAGTGATGGGCGTCTCATACTGTATAGCTGGCAGTGCCGGACTGCGGAGAGGCGAGGAAGCCGGGAATACATACGGTACAGCGTCTTCAAATGGAGGACCGTCGAGTGAAGGACCAACTGGCGTGAAGGGCGGGGGTGGAACGGAATGGTCGTCTTCATCATCAACCATTGGAATTTCGTGAACAGAGCAAGACGGCTCTGCAGGTGATGGGGCTGTGTGAGATGAACTCCCAGTCGACTGAGTCTTTTTCCAGGACTGTACAGACTCCATCTGCGCGCATTTTTCAGAGTACAGTCTCGAGCTCGACGATGTGGTTTGCTCAGTCACTCGACGAGTTGCAGCTTCAAATTTAGCTTCATCCCATTCTTCCCATTCATTAGAAGGCTGAGAGGCGTTAAACGACGCCTCGAGCGCTGCAGAGATCTTTTGGTCGAGTTCCTGCTCAGAATATGCTGGTGGAGGTAGGTCATCCATGTTGACCAGTTCCAAGAGTGTCGAACAAGACAATGTCAGGTGTCATATAGGAGCCAGATAAAGCAGTGCACACGGGCCGACAAGAGCTTTATTTATTATGGTTTCCAATCTAAACATGACATTTCTACAGCTCAACCCCTTCTAGACTTGTGCCCTGGATAAGAAAGGTAGGAAGTGATGCTACGAAAAAAGAACACGCCTTACAAGTTTAGGTAGTCGTACATATACGTCTGTACCTGAGTGTCCAGATGAGGAGCGATACTAGCAGTGACAACCGAAACATACCACATCCGTCCAGGGAAACCATCTCCAGTGATCCACCAAAATATCTATGTGAATATGTAGAAAGCCAAGAGTTAATTGAAACACTACTTACGTAGCAAAGATATTGCTCATCGGGAGCCCGATGCCAATCCGTGGGTGAGGACCAATGCCTGCTTCTTTCTCCGGGTCATCATGGCCAGCGCGATTTTGCCATCGGCTCAGCTGCTCGCCGATAGTAGCTGTCATACCTTCTGAGCTCGAACTCATGGTTCTTAGTGCTCCCAGGCGCGACAACTCCATGCGCGACGCGTTCTTAACGTGAGAAAACGAAAACAAATCGGCAGGAAATGTGATCTGATTTTCTGGGCTCCAGAGCCCTCCACCTCCGCATATGAGCCAACAGGGTTTCGATAAAGCAAACATTTTACCTTGATCTGAAATTCGGATATTCACATCATTCGTCCCCTCGGAGATGGTTGCATGGATTGGAGGTAGGGAAGGCGCATCTCGGTGCTTCAGCATGGTAGCACGCATCGCCTGAAAACAAATCCAGTAAACGCTAGATACTTTGAACAGCACCTACATTTTTTAAGAGTTCGAATATGATGTATCTGAAAAATGCTGGTTACGACGCTTGAAGTCAAAAAAAAACAGCTCTGCATACTCGAGATGCTCTTTGATGTAACTGAACCTGGTGTCAAGGTGACCCTCCAATAACACCTCGGGCCAGTTGTGAGTTGGTTCGAAGTCATCAAATTCGATACTGGTAGGTCTTTCTCTCAAGAGCTTCGCACACTTGTCCACACTGCATCTTACGTTCAGGCCGGTGAAAATGATTCCGACATGGGGCTCTCCATTTGATTCAGCTGGTCTCTTCCCGTTGTGTATTTCAGAAAGCGCGATATGGTGATCTGCAAGCACTCGTCTTGATATGCGAGACACAAGCATACGACGCATGAAGGAGTCAAGTTGATCCGGAGGTAAGTAAGGAGAGGAAATGGATAGACCCAGAGACAGATTTGGGATGACGGTTGCACTGTAATGTCGCTCAAGTTTCATCATTGAATTTTGGGATATACATACTGTTCAGAGAGTAGATTGCTCAGAAATTCGCAAAATGCATCATTTTCTGAAAGAGTTGTCACTGTAATAGTTGAGACAACGATAAAAGTAGAAAATCAAATCGGACTCGCCCGCTGGATATCGTCGAAACTTGTCAAAAGCATCCCAGTACATCTAGAGGAGATTGGTTCGCATAAACTACTTTGAAGGCACAAACCTCATAGACCTTCGCTACACCTGAATGGCATTAGTGACACCTCTATGAGGGCACACACTGCACCTTCAGTTGTAACAATGCGATACTGCAAGGCTTGAAGATCGCGGATCCGATGTGCAATTCGTACAGGCAGCTCAGTACGAATGAAATTAGCACTCTGTTCAATCTCAAGTTGTATCACTGAGCGTAAGTCTGCGTGGCTCACTTTGATGAGACGATCCTCATCCATTGATCTCCCAAAAAATACCTAGAAAACCATTAGGGTAGGCCAGGAAACAAATGGAGAATGAGACCAGTTGCCTCAATGTGAGACGTTTAGCCTCCTTGGAAGCATACAATTCGAGCTGTCTGTTTTGGTAGAATGAACGCGCGGTGGACTGGCATCTGCATTGTAGCCAGGAGCAAGCATTAATTTTCCGTGGACGAGCTGAGAGCCATGGCATCACTAAGCGAAGTCTGAGTCGAGCATGCCAGAAGTCGACGCGTGTCACGTGTCACGTTGGGCGGAAGCTTGGTTGTGTACTCGATACGATACTTCAGTGACCTAAAAGCTCTCTAGTAATAGCCAAGATCTTAAGAGGTATCTTGCAGAGTCGACCATCACTCGCAGTTTTATATGCAGTTTGAACAAATACACCGACATCTATCTGGCCGTAAGACCAAAAGTTTCGACCCAGAAGGTTTCAGAGGGTCACTACTGCAAAGAGGAATAGGGCAGTGTTGTCAAAATTGTGCTGATCGAAAGGCCAGACTTTCTCGTTTTAGTGGTGTATCAAAGTATCCCTTCTGATCTGAGAGCTCCAATGATCAAGAACGCAGACCTACGGTCCCTGTCAATACCTGTCCAATCGCCCTTGCGTTTTTTCGGAAGATCTTCGTCACCATAGACAAAGGTGTCTTCACTATCATTCCGTTCAGGCTGTGCTTGGGAAGCCCTGGCATCTTCTTCCCTGTCCCATAGTACATCTTCCCACTGAGCATCACTTATTGTCACTGCGACGGTCCTCGCATCCCGCACGTTGGGAAGCACCGAGGTTAACAGGTTTGAAAGAAGCTCTGAGGTGCCATCAGCAACGGGGGAGTGCAGGGTGGGTAATGGAAGATATTCAGCCTGTTGAACGGTGAACCAAGTTACACAAAGATATGTCAAAGCTGGTACCTCGAGCAACATGCCTCTTACAGCACCGCCAGCCAGGATTACATTTCCTACACGGACGAGCCAATCTGTGCCTATGGAAAATATAGTACCGTCGATCATAAGTTGTTGGGCCGAGGTTTGTGCCCTTTGAGATGTGTGATTGCCCGTCTGACGGACTGGGACCCATCGAGCCTTGAGCTGACTCAACAATTGTTCCAAAGCACCAGGAGGACGCAGAGTGAGGAAAGTAGTTCGGAAATGAGTCGGATTCTGAAGATAGCTATCGTCTGGACCTGCAGCAAGCATGTCTGTACGCTGAGGTGCGAGAGGGTCCTCAAGGAGAACGAAGACGTTGTCATTCATTGAGAGAGCGCACATCGTTCTCTCAACTGGAAGCTGGATACCCGGAATTTGACCCAGCGTTGATCTGTACGACTTCACAGAGAGACTCCATTTGCTTACTTGAATGCCCTATTAAATATGAAGATTCTCGAACCCACCGTTATAGATACGAACATTGTGATTGGCCACAATATTTTCTTTGATTTGCTGTAAACCTGTGGTCGGCGCGTTCACCCAGCGAGCAAGTCCTGTGAAGCCCATGATTCGATCACGTGATAGATGATCATGTTGCCAGACTTTACCACTTCGACTCGGACCTCAAAGTTGAAGAGAAATCTATCAAGCTGTCTCAACCGAACCTGGGATAGAGTAAACGTTCTTGGAGATGAATCTGGCTATGGTCACTCGGGCTGCGTGAATGCGCTCAGTTGGGCACGAAATTCTTTATTGATTAGCGGTGGAGATGACAGAACGTCAGTAATTCATACTTTCTCATTTGGTCTGACGACACACCGTCAGCCTTCACTTGTGGAGAGTTGATCCTACAGCTCCAGAGGCAGACTACCCGTACACTTCTTCAACCGTGATACACACCGGTCACACAGCCAATATCTTCAATGCCCATATGTTACCGTATTCTTCTCGAATGTAAGGCTAAGTCATTCCATTTCTATGCTTTGATCAACTTTGACAGAGTATCTGCGGCTGGCGATAAGCAGATCCGTGTATTTGATGTCGGTGAAGAGGTGGCTCGAATTGAAACGTATGGGAGGATTGAGGAAAAAACGCTATCTTACCCACCGACTCACGTCCTGAAATGTCACCAAGATAGAGTCAAGGCATGAGCTTCTCAACATTTTGATGCATAACTGACCTAGCATGAAGCGGATTGTTTGCGAAGACAGCCCTGTTCGTTTTCTTTCAGTGTCAGAGGCATGGTTCTGTCATTATATGTTTTCTTTCTTACACAGCATTCAGGATGGTGCTGTCCGACAGCATGACATGAGAGTCCCCCATGCTTGTCGTTCAGACACAACTTGTCCAGGTGCTTTACTGCAACTCGAACTCGAATTGTCAACACTGGCTCTCTCAAATCTGACCCCCTACCAATTTGTGGTTCGTATTCTCACCATACCCGACTTTGCTTAGTGTCGTTCAGGTAGCTGGCCAGTCGTCTCATGTGCGTTGCAGGTCGCATTATCCGACTCCCACTTACAGACTGCGCTAGGGATACTTGTTTGATAGGCGGTACATTAAAAGCACCAATGCGGGTGTGACGACGTGTGTTCGAAGGTTTGGTCGTTCGAAGAAGTCAAAGACTCGTCACGGGCATCCTCATATCACTGGTGCCCGTATGTCTGACGAGAATGGTCATGAAGTAGAATTGTTGAAATACCTAAATGAATTACTCACCGTCTCATAGGTTTTGTTATGTGACTGTCTCCTGAACTCGGTTACATCTAACTGATCTTGCCACTGCAGCTTACAGCAACGACGCTGTGTACCTTTATTCAACTCTGGATGATCCAGGCCGTTTTGCCGAAAGACAGCGTTCAGTACTACAGCCCAACCGGAAGAAGCACAAGAGTACAGTACATGGAACTGATGACGCGACCAGCGGTTCGACGCAAGCGAAGAGTTTTGACCAACCTGAAGACGACAATGTTGAAGAAGAGTCCCACTCTGAAGAGGTTGATTCTGACGGAGAGGAAGAAGAAGAAGAAGAGGAGGAGGAGGAGGAGGAGGAGGA
>CEMS01905365.1:65894-117758 GCA_900068915.1 Megacollybia platyphylla | reverse complement strand
GAGGAGGAGGAGGAGGAGGAGGAAGAAGAAGAAGAGCAGGAAACTGACAAGGGCGTTCCAATCATATATCCTCGACGACAATACGCTGGAGCTCGAAATTCTGAAACAATCAAAGATGGCAGGTCATGGGCCCAGTACCTATCCAGATTACTCATGCTCTCTCAAGTCAATTTTCTAGGGCCAATGGATGAATTTGTAACTTCAGGCACATTTTCATTTTGATAATGGACTCGGACGGTTTAACGATAAACAGGCTCCGACGACGGCAATTTCTTTGTATGGTCCAAGGACAGTGCGAAGGTTGTTGGAATATATGAAGGTGACAGTTGTGTCGTCAACGTAATCGAACAGCATCCTTCGCTACCGCTCGTCGCTGTCAGCGGGATCGACACGACCGTTAAGGTATGTCTTTCTCTGCTCAGGCCACTGGCAGCTCAACTTTTCAAGCTCTTTGCACCTGTGGAAAGAGATAGTCAATTCTCCAGAATGAGCAACGCTGAAAATATCATCAAACGAAACGCGAGAAATCGTCAATCCACAAGGTGGAGAAGGCTGGATTTTGCTACCCTGCTAGCAACAGCTCTTATACAAGATGAAGGACAACCAGAGTGCACAAATCAGTGATGTATCATATACAAAGTTGTATGTATCCGTAAAAGAGCTCGTGCAATAAATTATTGTGATCTATTCAGCCAGTTTTTAAGATTGAGCTGTCCAGCTTTCTCCACGACAACTTTAACATCCTCCCGAGCCAGAACAAACTTATATTTAATGAATTCACATGCAATACCTGTAGCCGCAGCAACAGGAATGAAGATACGGAGCGTTACCAAACGCTGGAAGGCCTGACCATACTCAGATTTCAGATCTGAAACTGAAGTGAGACTCACACCCAATAGTACTTGTCGGTCACATCCCAACATCCCGATACTACCACCATTGACTTGAACGGGAGCAGCGGAGGAAGCTCGAACCTGGATACGGAAATAGTCGTGTAGCATTTCAAAAGTGATGAAGGGATATCCTGCTGTTTCGGCGTGAACAGAAGCCACGAGCAAGACAACTGCGGGATAAGGAAGATCGCGAAGGTGATTCAGGTGAGGTCGAGAATGCTGTGACTCGGTTGATGCCGCCAGTCGGTCTGAGCATAGAGTTGGAGACTTGTGGGAGAGAGTCACTACAACAGAGGTCTAGACATTCAGTCAGAGGGAAACAGACGAGGAGCCTTATTCTTACCAGTATTCTCGATAGTGTCCGGATGTCGCGGATAACGCTGAATGTTTCTCTCAGAATCCGTTCAGTGTTGTTGTCTGACAAGAATTTATCTACGCCAGCACGCCAGGCTTTATTCCACCTGTCCTGATCTTCGATAGGAGTGGACAACGCTGTCCTAGCAATCATAAACCAGTCGTCCAGACTAGCCGGGGCCGCTGTTCGAATCATCCGCCCAGAAAAACGACTCTTTACACGTTTCTCTAGTAGATTGATGGTGTCCATACGACTGGTGATACCTAGAACGGCTATACCTTTGTTTTCCGAACTAGTTCGGCAGCCTTGGACTGTATCAAGGAGACAGTAAAGTAAGGACTGACGGGGATGACGCGTGAAGAGGTCAAAAGCATCAATAATGATAATTGTTGGACGTTCTAGAGTTGGTATGACAGAATGAAGATGAGATTCTGTTGGTAGCGTGGAGGGCTCTGAGTGGGATAAGACTACGAAGGGATCTTCGTCTTCACTATCGTCTTTGGTATCGAAGATCCCTGTAGTTTGTACCATGAGCTGTCTTGTCAGTTCGCGAAGAGCTTGACGGTCATTTTGCTGAACCCATCCCGACAAGCGAATTACAACTGGCTTGTTAGTGAGATTTGAGATACAACGCTCGACCAGCTGTGGATAGTTGGCAGAGTTCGCGCAAAGAGCCTGAACATACTTGGGTTTTTCCACTGCCTGATGGACCGAGGACGAGACAGCTGTTCCCTTCGCCACGATCGACAGTCCCGATCAATAGCTGCGTGAGCTGGTTATATGCGATTTGATTTGTACTGGCCTCAGTTTCGTCTGTATCGAATGGAAGGGAGGCTTGTAGAGCTTGGAGCACGACGCGTTTCTGGCGACCAAGGCAGATATCTGGCGTGGAACTGGGTAATTTTAGCGGAAATAATAACTCTGTGTCTATATGGTTGCGTTTTGAACGCGTTGGGGTCTCAAGAGGAGACGAGGCCTTTCGTTTCCGAGTTGGGGTTGTGCCTTCGTCTTCGACACAATTTTTCCGACGCGAATAAGTCCGAACAACTTTGGGCGTAGAGGACGGGGTTTCTACAGCAGAACTACGCGTGTTCGAGCGGGTAACTCGTTGCGAAGGTTGCCTCGGTGTTAATTTCTTAACAGCCATGGCGGTCACGCACAAAACGAACTCGAACAAGAAGTCGATTAGATTACATAAAGTGCGTCTTATCCTAATTCGTATTCAAGAAAAAATGACTGTAGGTTTCATGCCGTTTTAGCATTGGCAAAGCCCACAGCATCACGTCCAAGATCATAGACCGTGTAATACTTGCGCAAGAAAACATCGCCAATGATCCACAAAGAATTACCGGGTATATCGAAGCCAGTGAAAGAAGAGATACAGGTACCTTGCACCTCAAGGATATAATCAGTACCCTTGAGGGGGTAGCCTTTCCCGTTAAAAAAGAGTGTGAGATCAGGAAGGCTGGGGACTGTGTTACAGTCGACCGTGTATTGACCATTCCACGATTTCTTGGCACCAATTTGAGCGTTTATCAGCTCGGCAACATCGGAGGGGAGAGCAATGAGCGATGTGCCTACGGTGAGATGAGAAGGAGGGCAGAAAAAAATATTCGTGACGAACCAGTATCAATTGCAGCACCCGTGTCCTCGAGTTCAAGGACTTCATCACCAAACCCAACCTTCTCGAGTTCAACTTCCCAGTAGGCTTTTCTGCGTACGGGGACGTAGCTAATTGTTCCTTCGAAGGCACTTTCGTCGATGCCACCGAAAAGGGCTTCGCCACCATCGTTCTCTGAAGCACCAAGACGGAAGGAAAAGACTGGTGAATCAAGAAGACCCCGGTTGACCATACTATAGAAGGGCGGAGTGATGTGGTTTACAGAGATAGTGTCGTAACCCAGACCCAGGATGCCGTCGAATCTGACATGCGTCAATATCAAACTCCCAGTAGAGGGCGGGAGTCAACGTACTTTCCGAAAGCAAAGGCAAGTCCTGGTTCCTTTGTAGCTTCTGCAAAATCTTGTGATGCGATTTCGAGATCACCAATCTTGAGAGTATCGCTCGAGACAAAACCTTCCATTGAGCCAGAACCGTATTGAATAGAAAACTCTGAGCCATTGGCCTTGTGGGTAGTTGAAGAAGAAGAATCATATTTGGCATGAAGGAAACAGGCGATAGAGGTGCATTGCTTGCTGGGCACCCAGAGATTGCTAGAACTGGCATACTGTATGAATGGAAGCAGGGTGACGTAACTTCAACATACCCGGTATCAAGAATGACTTTGAACTAAAGTGGGCTAAGCATGTCTGCAGCCGAATAAAGAAAATGCTCACTGATTGAGGCGGTGTACCGAGACTGATTTCGGTATAATACTGAGCATTCATAAAGTCTAGAATGAAAAGTGAGTATTTAACTGGGTTGGTACATGACGACGGACTGGTGAGGGGAACTCTGTGGCCTTCCTTTGCGTCCTCCTGGGTCCAGAAAAGCTGCTCGCCGTTAAGCGTTGTAGGGCGAGAGATGTGTGGAGCGTTGAGCGATTGTTGCTGCGGAGCGCCATACTTCTCTGCGAGATAAAGACTTTCTACGTCAGGATTGTGTATTGTGCGAGGCAGACGCTGAAGAGGAAGCCTGTGAATTGCGGCAGAAACAAATGGCAARAATGCAAGCACGACTCCGGACAACATGGTAGTCAAAAGAGAGTCGTCGCAAGTCACGCGATGCGTGATAATGGACCTAACCAACTTGGACAGACTCCTCATCGCCCAGACCATCTACGAACTCGGCTCAGATGCTTGGCCTTCAGTTGCAAAGCTGCTCAGCAAGCACCCGCTCTTAAACCATCCGAATAATTTTTACACAGTGCAGTCATGCCAGGCAATGTACGCCCAGCTTATGACAGACGCAGACCTCGAAATGTAAGTATTCTGATGCGAAATTAGGTACTGAATGCGGCAAAGAAACGACGAGAGGAACAAGCGTGAACATGGTCAGTCTTGTTACAATTTACATCTAGCTAACGCCCAACAACAATAGCACCAGCCCATCTGGCATTGGCTCACAAACACTATGAAACCAGAATGTTAGAGCTTCGTGACCTCATCGTGGCAGAAGAAGCAAAGTTCAAGTATGTTCAGTGCGCACCGGTCATCTTGCTTACAATTCTCAAGAGCAATATCTACTGAAATTGCCGATTTTCAAAAGAAAAAGGCAGAGGCAGTCAGCGAGGATAAGCCACTGCCGGTCAGCGAGGAACCAGCCACTGAATTGCCGCAAACTGTAGACGAACCAGCGACGGAAACATCGACGGAGGTACAGCAGGAGCCTCTACCTCCTCAACGAGACGCAACACCAGAGCGAGTCTCGACTCCCAAGGAACAAGAGGTCGATGCAATTGAACTAATTGATAATGCAGCAGAAGACGAAACCTCTGGAGATGATGTCCAACCAACGCGTCGTTCGTACAATTCAACTGCGTTCTTCTAACTCATATTCTCCAAGGCTCAAAGCGTGCCCGTTTATCCGTAGTCCCTCTTGTTCCACCACTAACCACACGGAGTGCCAATAAAGGACGTGGCAGACGTCCGACTTCTGAACAACCCCTCGACATTCTAGAGCCACCAGCTGAACCCACCCAGGTCGAAGAAACCGCCGCTCCGGAACCGGCCATCAGAAGACAAAGTAGGCCTTCCGTTTGTTATTCGTGCATGCTTATATCCATAGGCAAACGCAAAGCCTCTGTTCTAGAAGAACATGATGGCAGCGACAAAAAGCGACTGCGTGAGGAATCAGAACCCATGGAAGAAGAACCTCAAGGCAGATATACCATTAACTCTCTTACCTCTTTAAATATTTCGATTTTAGGCCACAACTCGAACCCAACTCGTTCACGTCGGAAGGCAGATCGTACAGAAGAGCAAGTCGCCAACAAGCGTTTTCAGAATGTCATTGGCCTTCTCCATTCGCAAATCTCCCAGCATCGCAATGGCAACATTTTTCACAATCCTATCAAAAAATCAGAAGCTCCGGATTATATGGACATTGTAAAACGCCCAATTGACTTAAAAACCATTAAAACAAGAATCAAAGACGGTATAATAACAAATTCCTTAGAGTACCAGCGAGACATCTATCTGATGTTTGCCAATGCCATGATGTACAACAGACCTGGATCAGATATATATCACATGGCAGAGGACGTGAGTGTCTTCCGCTTCTCCTCACTTCCTCACTACTCTTTTTCAGATGATGTTAGAAAGCGAGAACAACATAAATACCTTCCGACAGACAGAAGGTCTTATGAGAGGACCAAAGTAATATAAATACAGTATCTTTGCATTAGAACCAAGGATAGAAAGTATCACCCATTTTCACCAGTTGCGCTGGATTCGTCGCCGTCGAAATCAAGTTTGTCACAGTCTGAAACACAGGCACTGTCGAAGGTGTGTTTTGTAGAGCCTGGATCAGATGAGCTATTGTAGATATTGCAGCAATGTCACATACTTGTTCCCGTTCAATTTTGCATGCCATGGTCTCTGCGCGTTTGACGATGGCCTCTATGTTCAGTGATACACTCTGCTTGAACATGGTATCAGGTGTCATCTGTCTTCCTCGTAGTGCCATCCAACCTGCAACCTCGTCACGGCTGAACAGGCACAGATTGAAATCGAGGTCAAACTAGACAAAATCAGAAGGTGCACTCGAAACAGAATATCTACGTACCTCCGGCTCAGTTAAGCACCGAGCAATCGACATGATTCCAGCAGCAAGAAGGCCCTCCGTGAATACGGGTCCCAAGAATGTTTGCATATTTGGAGTTAATCGGAAAGGCACAACATCATGCGTCACGAAAAGAGAGTTCTGACTTGCAAGTCCTATAAAAGAATCAGAGTGGATGGCTAAACAACTTCGCATCCTACCAGGTAAGACCTCGCTCATTGTCATCAGACCAGTTGTCCGGGAAAGGTTGAATCGTCCTGGAACACGGCCAGAGAGACACACTACATAGGTCATGAAGCTGCATGATGCTACCTGTAGAGCAAATTGTTTGCGCATTCGCCAAAGATCACTCGGATCGTTCATGGTTTGAATCATGTACTGCCAGCGGCTCGTTATCATGAAACGATACATTGAAGTTCTCTTACCTTAGTAAGAATGTCATCAGGAATCATCTTCGAGGTAACCTCATCAAAAATGATTTTCTTGCCAATGATATACTCCGGTTTGGCGGGCTAGAAAATATGAGTGAAAGATCAGCAACCAGCTGATGTCGTACCTGCCGTCCGGATTGGTCTCGGAAGTCTCGCAAAACTTTGCGACATTTGTCAGCTCCGTAAAGTAGAGGCTCCTCTCGTGAAAAGCCGTTCCGTTCGCAGTGTAAATCATAGATATCCCCCAACGCAATATAGGAGGAATCGGTTTGTATGAGACGGAGATTAGAGCTGAAAGCCACGACGGCAGGCAAATGAAAGTTGAGATTCCTCTTGCGTCCCTCCTTCTTGCGAGAGAGTACCCTGAACACAAAGATTAAAAAAATATACAAGATGCAAGTGATAAGCGTACCCATTGAAGCTACGGAAGAGCTGTATGACCTTTTCTTCACGACGACACTGACGATGACAAGGTGTTTGCACAGAGAATGAAGTTCGGGAATGGTCATTTCCGATGATAGTAATGCGTTTCCATGTCACGCCGGCAGATTTACAATTTTCGAACTTGGGGTAGAATTTCTGGATTTTGATGAATTGGTGATTGCTATCTTTATCCTGAATCCAAATTGGCAAATGCAAGTCTGAGAAAAATAGAGACTTACCTCAGTGTACTGACCAAATACTTCAATCTCATCAACTTTGGCATACTGGAACTCTGTCCAGTAATGTCCTAAAATGTCAAGACTCTGGAAACGAGGCCTAGCATCCAGTATCTTCTCCGACCTATCTCTCCACTTCTGTAAGCGCTGCAGAAGTTCGTAGATGTTCGGCTTATTGACGATGAAATCCGATTCGAAGTCTTTCTATTGTAAAGTCAGCGGGCGTAAAATTAGAGAGGTGTCCATACTCGAGATTGGCCATTGAATATCGTTGATAATCTCATGAGGTTGTTAACTGACTGAGGTGTTAGCTGGCCTTCATCGTCGGGAGTCATGGATCGGATGATGATGTTCTATAAGAGCAAGGCTTAGCACAAGTACAAATTTGAGTTATAGACTCACTTGAAGAGCATCGGACCAAATGAAAGCATTCATAGACCGGTAGATATCATCCTCACTCGAAGGCTTGAACTTGTTCAAAAACTGATCAGATAAAGTCTCCATGCTCAAAATCAGGAGAGGGAATGTCGTTTTGATGGTTTGCACAATGTCTTCCATTTGTTCCCAGGTTGCTCTCGGCAACGAATTATCACCTCCAGTGGATGCGGGACCATCCGGCTGCCCACCATTGGTGGGGGCAGAAGTGGATTCCGCGTTTGGGACTTCATTGGCTGTTTCACCAGTGGGTCGGCGAGAAGTGTCACCATTCATCGTTGCAGTAGCTTGGCTCATGGCAGCACGCATTGTAGCCTGCTTCTTCAAGTTGATCATTTCTTCACGGGTGGTCCTCATTTGAAAGAACAGAGCCTGGTTTAAAAACAGGTTACTTTGGTGCGGAGGAGTACGAAGGCCGTACCTGGGGATAGAGCTTAGCAAGATTTTGCAGGATGTAGCGTGCTTGTTTGACTTCACGATGAGCGATGGATGTACACAACTGAGGAATGAGTGTGATCCAATACCAAAAGACTGCATCTCCCTTGTAAGTATCAAAAGCACGGGATATAATGAGTGAGCCATCGTCTAAGCTAAGAAGCCAGAGAATGCGAGCAAGAAGGGGTCGAGATTTTGCACTTTTATACTGACCGGCTGCCTGTAAGTAGCAGCTAACAGCGTTATTCGCCAAGTTCTGATCACTGGGATTTTCCTTGAACATTTTGTCATTATATCGACCCCATTCGGCCCAAGCTTTTGGTTGACTCATATCCAGCTGAACAGCCTGTCCGAATGCAGTATTGGCGTCATCATTTCTCCCAAGTCGAGCATAGAACATGCCTTTCAAGGTAGAAAAGGCCGCTTTCTGACTGGTCGAGAAATACACGAGGTTCGTGTTGTTTATAACTTCCAATCCTGCTTGGAGTTCGGTGGGCTTCTGATAGTAACACCGTGCTTGTTCTCTGAGTTTTAGGAAAGCCTCGGAAATTTCGATATTCGGAAGCGTGTAGATTTTCGCCAAGGAAGAGGAACAGACGTCGAGCAGGTCATGTTTCCGAGCAACATGGGCAAAGCGGTTAATTATCCATGCCGTTTCATGATAACCGCGGTAAGCATACGTATTGGAAGTACTGTTGGTTCCGTTGGTGTTCTGAATAAGTGGTATGTACGCATTATTTATTGCGTGGAATACGTTCTGTCGCCATGCGATGAGATCGCTCCAGATCGCTATGTCATCGTAGAGGTTAGGAAGTCGTTCGCGCCATGCTTCAAGCACCATCTTCAGCTCTGCTGATTTCTTTTCCAGATTACTGGCATTTGTCTGCGATAGCGAACCGAAAATCTGCACAGCCTCTTGCAGCTCTACGAATTGCTGAAAGTGTTGCAGTAGCGGGATATGAGCCCCGCAAATGCTCGGAGGAAGATTAACCCATTTGCGAAGAGTTAGCTGCATGGCGTCCTCAAGAATCTTGGTGAATTCGAGGTTCTTCTCCAGAGCACTAGGTGACTTGAGTAAAGCAAGGAATGCTTCAAAAATACGACGACGAGGAGTCGGCGTCTCAGATAGCTGAAGGATCTGCTCCTCTAAAGCTTCCCTGTGTTCTGTCCAATCCTTGGTACGCCATGCACTCTCTAAAACGAGTTCGTGGTTCCCTTCACCTCTGGCAAGCTCATGCAGAACTTCCCACTGTTGAAGCTTCTCAGCAGACAAGATCCAGTGGTCCTCCCAAAGGCAGTATTCTGATTCAGAGAAAGGAATGGTTCCTGCCCTTGATCGACTTTGTGCGTTTTCATATGCTGTCAAGGCCTGCTCCCACATTCCACTTTGCTCAAAAGCAAGGGCAATATTTGTGTCGAGCTGAATGCAACGATGACGCCATAGGCCATAGAAGACATCCTCCTCCGCTAGCTCAGCATAGATATCAGCGAATGAATCAAACACATAGTCGCGAAATGAGGCTTCATCCTCCTTAACATAGTCCAAAGAGCTGGTAAGTATCTCCAGGGAACAGTGCCAAGCACCGAAAGTCTTGGCCAGATATTTCACGAGATGAGGGGGCAAAAGCATGGGCGAGGAGCAGGCGTGAATGCCACCAAGAAGGGTTTGGATCACGTTAGGACGCATTTCGGCCTGTTTAAGATGATAATCCCTACTGAGGAGATTAGTCATATGGTGTGTCAGATCTGTCTGTTCCCGTCTGGAAAGACAAGACCAAGCAGCAGGAAATAGGGAAATCCAAGTATCATGAGCTGCTTGTATGTCTAAAGGAGCCAATCTCTGCATGGGTTTCAATATGGCCTGTATTTTCGGGCGTGTAATTGCAAGGTCTCCTTGACCATGCGTCTGTCGATGATTGTCGACTTCCACCACCCCTAACAGTAGATGAAGTGCAAGAGGTATCCAGTTTTGTTCTGCGAGAGCTTCCCAGCTCTGAACACCGCAAATATAGACCAGTCTGCTGAATAAAGAGCGAGGTATGCTGATATCGAACAAGTCAATAAAACGTTCTCTAAGTGCTTGATCTTTAGCACGGCATCCCAGAAGGAATGACTGTTCAAGTCGTGACGTCAAATCTGAACGACGTAAGCTAGGCTCGGTGTAGATGTCGTATATCAGTTCCAGGTATGTTTGGAACAGAACGTCGTTTTTGGTCTCAAACGCCACCATCTTCTGCAGGACAGTTGCCCTCTCCTTCATTGTAGGGTAGCGGTCTTGATTTGCAAATGCCCACATACGACACATATCAAGGAGATAACGACAGAGTGTCAGGTGTTTCGACTTGTCGATAAGGACAACGATGTTTGTAAGGAGAAAACGCCTCGGCTCAGCTCCCAAAAACGTCATAGAGACTTGACAAACATCGAGTGTAGTCGTGAGAAGCCGTATCTGGGCCTCAAAAACAGTAGCTGTGATAGGAGATGTTGGGTGAAGGTAGTCTTTCGTAAGCTTGGCCTGTGCCTTCACGAGAGCCTGAGCGAAGGGTTCAATACGCTCAGGAACGACCTGGACAACAGATTTAAGCATGAGCAGAGCACCTCTGGAAAGAGTCGCATTGCGCAGCCCATCCCCAATGGCTCCGAAAACGAAACTATGGAAATCGCCGATCGGTCCCTGCTGCTGTTCCTCTTCTTCCTTTGGTAGAGGATATAAACGAAGGAGGCGATCAACGATGGGATGTAAAGCATCCTGGAGACCGGAATCTTCCGAAACCATTCCTTTTCGAACAAGTAATTGGAGTTTCGCAGCATTGGCATTATACCACGAGTCACTTTGTTCAGCAGCAATAACGTGAAGTGTTTTTGCAGCGGCTACGGCTTGAGGGATTGTCTGTTCCGTAAACTCTGTCTAAAATGGTTGAGAGTTGCGTTCAGAGACTCCAAAATCCATACCTGTTCTAAAGATTTCTCAAAGAAGCGAAGACTGTATGCAACATCATCATTCCACCCCTGGGGTCCCACCATTGCTTGCAGCAGAGTAAGAGCTCGGGCTGTGATAGGACTCTTAGCATGATCTTGCTGTGTTGCGAGGCGGATCAAATAGCCTAGTATTATCTCTTTGTATCCTTGCGGTGTGGTCCAAGCCAACGACGAAAGAGAGCCATCTGTTGAGCTTTTGCCGGGCTCTTTCAATGTCTTGAGATCCCACGTGAATATGACGTGGAGAAGCTCGACGGATAGCATACGAGAGTCTGGAGTCGAAGAGCTTGAAAGGCCAAGTTTGCTCAGTGAGGGCACAATATGGGGCACAAACAAATTGCGAACAGGGTAAAAAAGGTCGGGCTCTTTAACCATGAGATGATAGATAGTCATGGCCTGGGAAAAGCCTTCCTCAGCTAAGAGTCGGCGTGCAGTGGTCGCCCACTGAGGATACCCTGCTTCATTTGTTTCCGAAGCGGAGAGAGAGCTGACTAAGGTGGTCAAAGCTTCTTGGCGAACAAGAGCACGTCCTTCGTATGGCAGCTTGAGTATACCCGCCCATGCCCTTAGGATGAACTTCTGCGGGGATGACCAAGTCGCAAAGAAGCGAGCAGCAAGAAGGAACGCTGTTTGTTTAACAATAGAATCATCGCTGATAGAAATATAGTGCCATGCGCACTTTATGACGTGCTTTTTAACGGGCTCAACAACTTGAGAATAATGTTGAACCATCACAGTTGTAAAATGCAGCAATTCAATGTGGAACATATCATTGGCATCAGCGAACGTATCCGTGTCGATTTTGCGCCATATCAAACGCTGAATACCGTCGACGAAATTGGCTTCGATGAGTGCAGTACCCGGCTCAGATTTTGACGCGTGGACAAGTAACAAAGGCGTGATGATGTATCGGATGAAGGATGCTTTGTGTGACCAGGAGTAGGATGTATCATCGAACCAGGTAAGGAATCGCATCAATATGTTGCGGCGGAATATCACATCATCACTCATTGCGACGTGCTGATATAGGAACTTGGTGATAGTAACCCGGTCAAGTGGCATGTTACGTGCATATGTAGCCACAATTTCGAACAGGAGATCGATACGTGGTCCCTGCTCGAGAGCAACTCGGAAGATAGACAGGATAAGGGAATGGCGTTGCATTGCTTCAGGAACCAAAACAGTATTCTGGTCCGGAGGTCGTTCAGAACGCCAGATATCGGTCACGACATCCATTACATGGTTATTTTCCTGTATCCAGCCAGGAATGATGCTCGCCATATCACTGAAGAGCAACAGCGTAGGAAGAAGCAGGTTTTCTTTATGAATGCAAGAAAGCATGTATGACGTGCGTGAGGCGAGAGCCCGCTCCAGATTAGGGGCTAGACGTTCCTGCAAAATACTTCTGAGTGTACGGACATGTCGCGGGAGATGCAAGTGTTCCATGAAATGTGTGATCCCTTCCTCTGCATATCTGTCTAAGTACTTCGCTAGTGGCTCGGAGAAAGGACTTTTCCCGGCAAAATGCATCTGCGCTTCAGTGTTGACAATGAGATTTACTAATTGCTCTAGGAATGTATGGGCTGCTGATGGCAGTAAGTGGAAAATATTGGCTAGCGACACCAATTTTGAAATCCCTTCATTTTCCCCCAGGGGAAGACGCGTGGAGCTTTGCAACAGCTGGGGATCTGCTACAACTCGGAAGTGGTCCAAAAGTTTATGGCCGATTTCCACTTTGAAATAGTTGACCAGCAGCTCCAGCAATCGAGCCAACCCTTCTAGACCTGGGACAGAAAGACGTTTAGGATCTGCGAGGTTCATGAGGATAGGACGCAGCCCTGTCTGAAGAAGCTCTTTTGGCAGTCGACTTTGATGAAGTAGAACCATGCGCAGGCCTTCATGAGCCACATCTTTAACCTCTTGTGAAGGAGAATAGAGTGACTTGAAGTAGACACCGGTCACCCTGTAACAATAGCCTTAGGTTGAATTTGCAAAAGCAAAACCCTTACCTTTGACGGGTCTGATGTTGTCTGGAAAAGAAGTCCGTCAGAGGCATAGAGGCCGTCAATAGCTTAATGCAAGCCACCCGGAGCTTTGTGACTTCGAGACTATGTTGCCGGGATCCGACTCGCCCGACCAAAGCACCTTCGTCAGCATCGGCCAAGGCTAAAGTTTCATGCAACAGGCGGAGGAGTTCGTCGCCCAGTTCGATGAGAGGGGGTTCAAGTGTAACACAGTATCGAGTTGCTTCGATTTTCCCTATCTGCGAAGGGAAAGGCAGAGCACGTAGAGGTTTGGTGAAAAGTGTGTGATGCATCCGTTCGCGATGTGGCATGAGGATCTCCGCGGCGGGCTTCTTGCTTAATTCGACGAGCACGCTGATACACCGCTGGGATGCCTGTCGGACGATCGGATTCGGGCTGTTAAGGTCAGCAAAGAACAACCCGGCAAAAAGTATGACTTTATTGCGGGCAGGGCTGTTTCCGTCTGCACTGAAGTCCGAATCGGCATGAGTTATGCGCAAAATGTTGACAAGAGTGTCGATGACATCGGTGGTGTCCCGTGGAATGTCAGGAGTGACGTCCTTCAGAATATGGAGTAACGTGCGCACGAGATCCAAGTCGCGCTCAACAATCCATGCAGGGCCGATTTCGGGCGCGCGGGCCATGATTTTGATGCCCGTACACGCTGCAATCTTCTCAACCCAGGTATCTTCCAGGCTAAGAGCTATGAATTTATTGGATATCAGATGCAGGAAGGGCATGATATCTGATAACGATATGTTTGACTGTTCTTTTATGCCGACTAGCTCGTCGACAAGGGAGGCAATGAGATTCGTTGACATTGCAGCATCCTCTGAGGACGGTCGAGCAAGCGCATGAGGCCAAGCATCAAGGAAGGCCGACAGAAGAGCACTGGTCGTCCCCCTAAGGTAGGTCTCAGAAGTGTGGTTTGAACGAAGTTCTGATTCGAAGATTGTTGAGGAGAGCTTGTGAACGAGTTGATCAGCCTGGACTTGAATTTCTGAAATATGCACGGCATCAAACAGACCCTCAACTAAAGAGGTGAAGAGTTCTTCAGCGTTTCGCTCCTCCACACCCTGTTCTCAACGATTAGCTGAATAGCAAAAAAAAGATAGCACTCGCTTCATGGAGCATGATTGATATGTAGCTTTCAACGAGATTGTAGGCCTGTATCGAGTCGGGAGAGCCTTTCTTTAAGCACTGACATGCAATTTTTGCCATTGGACCTATTGCAATTTTTGCCGATTCTCCTCCAAAAGACACAGGAAACTTGGCGACCTCGGAATGGTGTATATAGGTTAGAGAAGGCTCTCGTGCAAGCACTCGTCGGTTGCGACCGCCCAATTTGCCTAAAATTCGTATGGCGTTGTGAGAAATATGATGATTAGCAGGGAGAGGTCTCAAATGGCTATGCAGAGCTTCCATCAAATCTCTGAGGACACCGTTCAAAGTGGGATCCAAGAAGTGAGGGCTGAGGTTGTCTATGCATAATTCTAGCGTCCGTAAACCTTGGGCAACAACTTCGGGACCACCACGCAGAGCCAAGGAGAGCGGATGCATGAGAAAGGCTAGATGGGGAAGCAAGTTGGTCAACCTCAGAGGAACTGTCAGGCAAAGTTCCACTATGAGATCTTTCATTTGTCCTTCTGTACCAATTAATTGACGATTTAGGCATTCTAGCATTTCTGGCAGCAAAGGAAGGAGCTGAGTATAGAGCAGTTCAAAACGACCCCCGCCTCCTCCGATGCATCGAAAAAGTACCTTCAGAAGGTGGAAGTAGTGTGAGGGTTTTGCGGCCTTTGTTGACAGAGGGAAGCAGTCCATCAACAACTTGCCCAAGGGCGCAGCCAGAATGGGCTCGTTGAGTTGCGGGAAAAGTACGACAGCGTGAAAAGCCATTTTGAAGAGCCGAATCGTCGCGGCAGCTCTGTGATCATCGTAGTCCCCAAGCATCGGCAGCCGATCCACCAGGAACTTGAGGACGATGGCTAGAAGTGTAGGGGACACGGACTCTTTGGCGAGAAGCGTTTGACAAATATTGAGCATAGGAATCCGTTTCTGTGCGTATTCGAAAAAAAATTCAATCTTGTGCAACCACACTTCCTGGAACACGTGGAGATTGAGCTCGTACAATATAGGTGCAAACCATTCAATCGTCTCCGACAGCTCGTTGATATTGGCGCGAAAATCAAAGTCAAATAGGGCCATACATCGAATGCAGCCCTCAAACAACCTGAACATCAAGGTTCCGTCTGGAACTGGGGCAGAGACCTTCTTCAGACCTGCGAGAATCACCCTGAAACCATGTAAGAGGGTCTTGTACAAGTGACGGGAATCTAGAAATGATGTCAATCTATGCTAGAGCTGTACAACATGAAACGAACCAACAGGGACATCCTCAATAGCGAAGGATGCTCCCCCTATAGGCCGCGCTTTCTCGATAAAGGCCCTGTCAATGACGACCTGTCCATCCTGCTTCGTCCGTTCCATTGCTTGAATCTCCTCCTGCACAGTGGCCAGAGCTTCCAACCTCTCTAACGATGTTTCGAGCAAGGCAGTCAAAATCTTGGCAGAGTCGGAAGCCGACTCTTTGACAGTCAAAGCGTCTACAAGGTGGAACACCATTTTGGCGAAAAGTGTATGTAGACTTGTGGGAAGCGCAGGATCATGTAAGAACCATGAATAGACATTGGCAATGAGTGTTAATTGGGGGCCTGAGAGATCATTCTTTAAATGATGAAACAAGTCTGCCATGGCAGCGTACATTACGCCACTTGAGGATGGTGTTTGTTAGACCAATCACCGAGACAAAAAAGCCTACCCACCGAAGCAGTTCTTTGCTCGCGAGACCAGTTCCGAACAACACTCGATCATCTAACAGTTTGTCTAAATGTCCCACAAGTACCTTCCGGTGAGGAGTGCTTATAAGATGGCGGAAGACACTGATCAATTCCTAGTCATGGTCATGGTTTAGTAGCGCTCTGGCTATAATAAATGCACGGACCTTTCGGAGTGGAATACTATTAGCCGGGCAATCCTGCAAAAGTCTCATTGAAAGCAGCACCATCTGCTCTCCATAGTTGTCAGACTGGTCGGAGGCAAGTCTCATTATCCAAGCTACATAAGACAGGAGCTGAGTAAAAAAGTTAGCGTTGATGACTATGACTATGCGCGCAAAGCATACCTTGATCTCAGCATTAAGAAAGTCTGAATATGCGGGAGTGTTCTTGATAGTGGGAGCCATTCCTGCCCAGATGTTACCCATTGCTTCATAATTTTCACGGGCCGATTTTTGGGCTGGAGATTCGAGTGCTAGGAATTCGAATATAGAGGTGACGGTAGATTGGAGGATGACAGGTGTAAGAAGAGGTCGATGTGTCTGGGCAAACACAACCATAAGCATCCCCATTTCGGAGAGTACTTTGAAGCTGCGGGAGCTGTGGGGTACAGCGTTAGGATCCAATACAGCTGAGTCCTCAGAGAGCACGTCCGGTACGACTGTCTTCATGTTGCTGAGTACATTGTGTAATATGGACATGAACTCGGCAAGAGATTGATCTGTGAGACACTTGGAGGCTCTGACCACATCGATAGTTGTTTTACAGGCGGTTATGGCGTTCTCTTCGTTGTCATTGCGGAGGAGGTGAAGCATGCATGAGAGGATAGAGGTAGAGTGGGGACGAACAGGGTCAAGATAGGGCAAACGGTTAAGTATCTCGACATTGACTCTACGAAACTGGTACTCGAGTGCATCCTTCCGGAATGAGGGATCACCGTTGGAAAGGAAATCGACGACGTTTGGAATTAGGACTGGAAGAACACGCGTAGATTCTGCATCCTTGATACTGTCAATTACATCTCGGATTTCCCCTGCAACCGAGATTTTCGTCTTGAGGTCTGCGTGGTATTATTGTGGTCCTGCGATGAGGTTTCAAGGCTCACCAATGCTGGGGTCAAATACTTTGGCCACTTTGTGTTCCAAGTTTTCATTGGAACTAGGCGCCTCCATCTTGGAAGATCGCGCAAGGCGCGAATTGAAGGTTTGCGAAGGAAGTCACGAAGGTCACGTGCACTTGGCACTCGAGTCTCTTAATATTACTATCAATCTTTGCGCGGTCAAGCCGATGTGGCAATCAATGATCCACTAGCATTGCGTGGTACATAAGTGAGCTGTCTGGTGGACTTGTACTCGGACATCTATCAGAACGATTCGCAATAGCTTGTTGATTTGATTTGTTTACTAGTCCCAATTCGTTCTTCCTTTTCTCTTCTATACAACTTTCTTGGAGCTGGGCTCGCGTGAGGGACTGCAGTGGGATGTCGTCCCTTGATGGTTCTCTAGATAAAGTCAATAGGTCAGTCGCAGTCTTTATTCACCAGGCTCGCTCTCATAGTGAGTGCAAAGCCGTCATGTCCCTGCCTTTTTTCTCGGTTGCCTTTTCCTGGCGGCCGTGAACGTAGATTCATTCATCTCTGTGCATGTCCGCTGTCTGAAACTCATCCAGGCTATGGCTTCGTCTTCGTTCCTTCAGATCTTGTTCTCCCGTCTGCGAGAGTCACTGTTTTCCGAAGAGATTGTAGATTCGGAAAAGGTCTCTACAGACAGCTCTGTTTCCTCATACATTGGAGAAAGTCGGGCTCTTGTTTTCTTACTGTCGTTCAGCTTTGCTTCTGCGAGTATCACTCTGTTTGCGTCAATTCTGTCGTTCTCTTCTGGTTCTGGAACCGCTTGTGGTATGGTTAGTCGCGCTCAGTTTTCGCACCTAATTGGGCCTGCAGCTTTCGTTGTTGCGTGGGGTGGAATTACATCTCAATTAGGACGCGTAGTGGGGTTGATTATTCTCTTTCTGGAATTACATCGCTTGGGCATACGACGATGGGAGTCAGTCAGTTTTATTTCTTTGCTGTTTACGGGCACAGGTAATTGACCAACTCGATATCGGCAGTACCTGATTGTTGCAGTCCTTGTCTTTGTCGATCATGCCCGCGCGACTGGCGTGACGGTGTAAGTGACTTGTACGGGCGTCATTTGTGTTGACGTTTTCCAGTCAGCTTGAAGGCTCGGGGATGTTGCTTTGCGATCGTCATCAGTAATGCTATTCCACCGCCTTTTTCCTCGACTGATTATGCAAGTTTCCTGCCAACCGCTTTGGCATCCTCCTTGGTGTATATCCTTCTTGAGGGATATTTGATAGGTCGGTTCTGGTTACTTGTTCCAAGTTTTTTAAAGTTGGAGCATCGAATCGCCGGTCTGAAGGACTATCGAATGGGGTGTGGAGTGGCATTGTTGCTGTTTGATGTGTTAACGATCGTTCCCGCTGCTGTTGACACAAACATAATGGCCGAGTTGTTGCCTTTGAGCATTGGCTCGATTATTGTGATTTGTAAGTTTGACTTGTAGCTGTATGCCTAATGCAACTTTGCACAGGGTCATTTCGTGTCCAAGCTGTTGCTCCTGGTGGCAGTGCTGTGACGAGCATCATGTCGGTGCCTCGTTCTGTTTCTGGGCGAGGTACTATGCGGCAAAGTGTGGCGCCAACTGTTTATTCTGCAGAGGGATTGTATGGCAAGCCAACGTTGCCGTATCATCCATTCTCATTCAAATCGTTGAACGATCCCACGCTGGAAGGTATAGATTGGCCGATAGCTCGGACGGCGCGAAGTAGTCGGACAATTGACACGGTGTCTGCAAGCAGCATCCGAGAAGCCATTGTACAGGTAGCGAAACGTGCTGCACATCCTTTCTCGAAGGAACTTGACCAGTTTCCTGTGCCTCCTACGACGTCGCCTAGGGCGGCGACGCGAGTGATAACTTCGCACGCGGCGGTGGCTGCAAAGTTGGAGCTGGAAACGAGGATGCCACCAAAGGCGATAGCGCGTCCGCGTCTGATGGTGATCGCGAGTTCTGATACATGGCAAGCTGATGACTCTGTGCTTCGACCTTTGATGCACAAGTCGCCTCTGTTTCGATTGACTCCGACTTTTGTTCCTGGCTCACATTTTTCGATGTCATCATCCGAGTCTCATTCTCGGACGACTGGATCACGCTCATCGAAATCTGGACTGTCATCACCTGGGATGTCGACGCCATTTGGGACACGCTGGGATAAGACATTGACAACAAGTACTTTTGGTGCAGTTGGTAGTTAGATTTGTGTAAAGTGGCTGCGGTTGACATGTGACTATAAATCAGGTTGACGATGGACAACGCGTTACTGGACCAGATTCGAGCCGGTCCAAGGAAGCCATTAAAGAAGGCTCAAACGCACGATCGCAGTGGACCTTCAGTTGAGAAACCCAAGACGAGTGTTGCTTTAGAATCTCCAGCGAGTTCTGCTGGACCAGTTGGTGGCGGTGGTGGTGGTGGACCCCCTCAGCTTGGAGCACTGTTTGCGGGTGGAGTGCCCAAGCTGAAGTCTGCGGGGCAAAGTAATCTTGGTACGGTAGTAATGAAGTGATGATTTACTGATAACTAGAGCAGGGAAACCACCAACACTTGGCAAGCCTCCGAGCGTGCCGAAGAGTGCCCCAGCACGAGCTGTTCCGTCGCCGGTACCCCCGCCAGCAAGACCAGTTCCTCCGCCGACAACTTCGCCGGTGTCGCCGCCAGCAAGACCGGTTCCTCCGCCGATAGCCTCGCCAGCAAGGCCGGTTCCGTCGCCGGCAAGCTCGCCGCCTGCAAGACCAGTTCCTCCGCCCGGACGACCTGTGCCCGCACTAAATCGGGCAGTGCCTCCACCAAAACCGGGACCTGCGAGTCCTCCGAGCAGAATAGCGCCAAGTATTCCATCTCGGACTGTTGCAAGTGGTAAGGAATCCCCGGAATCCCCGCAGAAAACAACACGAGCTGTGCCTGCCATCCCGCCACGCAATGCTGTGAGCAGACCGGTTCCAACAACGCCCGGTCGTGCGCCGCCACCGCCACCGGCGCGGCCGTCAAGTGCAGGAGGAATGCCGAGTAAGGCAGCCCCGCCACCGCCAGCAAGGAGAGTCGTGGCAGCAATACCTGATCGTGGTCGGACACAGTCGGATGCAGAAGCCAAGGCACCTCCTGCATTGCGAGCAAGAACTGTGTCTGTGCCATCTGCTGCCGTAAATGGCAATGGATCGAAGAGTGAGTGTCCTTTGGCCGTGTTGCCGCTGACTAAGCCGAAACAGTTCCGGCGCCCCCGGCAAATACCGGAGGGCACACATTTCCTGTGGATGACTTTCCTCCGCCGAGGCCATTTGAACCGAGCGCAAAGCATTATTCGTCGGGAAGACAGAGAGGCAGTGATTTTGAGATCAAGGCGCTTAGGTAGTTGCATCGGGAACTCTGTAATAACACCGAATGATGAGTAAAATTGACACGTATGCATCTTGGCCGGTGTAAAAGCCAGCCAAACACGTCAGCCTTCAGCTTGTCTCTTCATCACCACCATGCGCTTCACCACGTCGGCGCTGGCTCTTGCACTCGTCACCATCGCACTAGCAGATGGCGACGCTCCTTCAGACGTTCTTAATCTCGTCGCCACTGATTTCGACGCCAAAGTCAGTCCAGAATCTCTCATCCTTGTCGAATTCTTTGCCCCATGGTCAGAACTTTTTCTCCAAACGTGCTGATGCCATATCATGTATTTTCAGGTGTGGACACTGCAAAGCCCTTGCGCCTCATTATGAAGAGGCTGCTACTGCTCTCAAAGACAAGAACATCAAGCTCGCCAAAGTCGACTGTGTAGACCAGGCAGATCTCTGTCAAGCCAACGGCATCCAAGGCTACCCGTGAGCTCAATTCCCTTTCTTTCCAACTGTCGGTAATACTTCTCTAGTACATTGAAGGTCTACAGGAACGGTACCCCAACGGATTACCATGGACCTCGAAAAGCAGATGGAATCATCAGCTACATGATCAAGTGCGTTTTCCAACCCAATTCTTTATTTTATTCACTCCCATAGACAATCTCTGCCTGCAGTCTCTGATGTCACTGCTGCCAATTTCGACGAATTCACAAAAGCAGATAAAATGGTCATCGTTTCTTATCTCTCATCTACCACAGACGCATTAGCTGCAGAATACAGCGCTGTTGCAGAGACCCATCGTGATGATTACCTCTTCGGTCTCAGTACCGACAAGGATGCCTTTGCCGCTGCAGACATCACTCCCCCAGCTGTTGTTGTTTACCGCAACTTTGACGAACCAGCAGTCACATATCCTTTCCCTCTTGCAGATGCAAAAGCAGCCGACTTTGAGGAATGGCTCAAAGAGCTCTCCATCCCAATTCTTGATGAAGTCAGCGGAGAAAACTATGCCACCTATGCCTCCAGCTCAAAACCACTCGCTTACTTCTTCGTTGACCCTTCGTCAGCTCAGAAGGACGAACACCTTGCCACCATCAAGCCCGTTGCAGCCAAATACAAATCAAAGATGAATTTCGTCTGGATCGACGCAGTCAAGTTTGGCGATCATGCAAAAGCTCTCAACCTTTTGGAAGCCAAATGGCCAAGCTTTGTCATCCAGGACGTTGTCAACCAGCTCAAGTATCCTCATGACCAAGCAGCAGAGGTTACCACAGAATCCGCCACCCAGTGGGTTCTCAACTACCTCGACGGTGCTCTCGAGCCAGCTCTCAAGAGCCAGCCCATTCCTGACAAGCAAGATGAGCCCGTCTTCACTCTCGTAGGCAAACAGTTTGAACAAGTCGTCTTCGACGACTCCAAGGACGTCTTTGTTGAATTCTATGCTCCATGGTACCTCCTTCTCGTCATCTTCCAGCCCTTTTTCATCTTTTCCTTAGGTGTGGTCACTGCAAGCGCTTGAAGCCCACTTGGGACAGTCTGGCCGACAAGTACAAGCCCATTGACGATCGTGTGGTCATGTCCGTCTCTCTCTCTCTCATTCATATCTACTTTTTACTCACTTTTTTCAACCAGTGCCAAGATGGATGCCACCGAGAACGACCTCCCTCCTTCAGTTCCTTTCCGTATCAGTGGTTTCCCGACCCTCAAGTTCAAGCCAGCTGGTTCCAGGGATTTCATTGATTACGATGGTGATAGGTCCATGGAGAGTCTTGTTACCTTTGTTGAGGAGCATGCCAAAAACTCGCTTGACATTCCAATTGTCGCTGCTCCGGATGAAACCCCTCAAGTAGTCCTTAGTGCGCAGTCGAGCACTAACACCAGTGCTCACGATGAACTATAATCCCAACTGTTTACTACATGGTGTATTTTATTTAAATAATACAGGCTTCAATTCACAGACAGCAATACGAATGTCAGTACCATTTCAGTCATGTTTTGGACATTGGCCCCGGTTTTCGATAAAAGTCAGAGAACGACAATCGAGTACCTAGAAATCGACATTGGAGGTCACCGTGAACTTGCAATTCCTGCACGATTGATTGCACGCTCTTTGAGAACAGTGTGCTGTATTGTTTCAATGGTCCAAGGATTCTGGCCAGCTCCTCATCGTGCTCGTTGTCCAGTTCCTCTACACCCGTGTATACACCCTATCAAAACTAGGTCAGACCATCTGAAGGAGAGAAACGTAGACTTACCCGCTCCGCATCGAGTCGGTGGTCTCGACGGGCTGATTCAGACAGGCAGTGGTTATAAAAATTGTCCTACACGCCATGAGCCGTGGCGAAGGGGTTTTAAAACCGTACCGTCGCTTCTCGAAACAGTAGAATCGTGGAGAAGATCTCCCTCACTTGGTTGAGCATATTCTCCTGTACCGAATGAAGCGACACAGCGTTAAGAGAGTACACTCACCTCCTTGCCAGGCTTGGTACTAAGGAGGAGAATTTTCTTTGTCATTCGACCCAAGTAAGTCCGATGAGCATCAATCATCGCATCCAAATCTCCTTCTTTTCTATGCAAGAAATCAACCAGCTCTTTCCATGAACATTCGATGACCTCAAGATGACAGTAAGCCTGCATCTCGCGAATGAAGTGGATCATTTCAGCCATGGTGATCCTGATTTTGTGCCACTCAGGCTCGAGGTCTGCAACGAGAAGCTTTGAGTGAAGCGAAACACCTTCGAGATTGAGGTCCGACCTGGTACACGCAAAAATGACCTTGCACCGCCAGCTATTCGCATCCAACCACTGCTCAAAGCCCCTTCAATCCGTTTCATCTGCCATAGATGGTTAAAGAGTTTGAGGTATTTTATCATAGAGTCCGGGTCCAAAACGGTATCGATTGGCGCATCGACCTTGTATTCTAGGGTAAAAACATCCCATCCAATCTCCCCATGAGAGTATTCGAGCATTCGAGCATCAAGTCGTCGAAGAACATCTGGGGGATCGTTCTGTGCATTCGAGGATCGAATGGCAGTTTCAAGCGTTGCTGTGAGGTTGTGGCGGTATAAAGTGTTTGCGGGCCGCGAGAGACTTGGCCTTTCAACATATTAGCAACTGACAGAGAGCAATGCATAATAAAACCACCCAAGAGCTTCCATTAGCTGATCAGCAAAATCACCATGCCCTAGTAAGAGATAGTGCTTGAGGGCGCAAAGGTGGTCAAGGAGCTTGAATTTGTCAATGAAAACTTCAAATAGTCGCTGTCCGGCGACTTGGTAAGCTGCGTCAATTGAACGCTCCAGGCCGACAATGTCGCTGTATTTTAGGGCTAGAACATTTGATCAAAGTCACAGGGGATGACAGAGACTTACTGCCACCAGTTGAACCCATCTTCTCTCTGGTAGCGACCCAGTCACTGTCGTGGCAGCTGTAACGGATAAAATTTAAGCTTTTCCCTGTAGAAAAAATCTGGTCGCAATCAAGAACCTTCCGAGTTGATGGATGGATGGATACCTTGCGGCCAAACGCTTCACCCACAAACATAGGGAGCATATCCCTGCGAAACTTGTATTTTGCTTCCCATAGTTTGAGGCCACCTTCTCGATCTCCTGGAAGGTCCTCGGCATCTGCACTTCCAAAGCCGTAATCGCTGGGAAGATGCTCTACCCCACCCGACATTATGGAGGGAATGTACTGTACATGAGCTAATGCGGGATCCATTGACACGAAAAATTCAGAGAATGGATCATTCAATTCTCCAGAAAATAGCCATTTGTGCAGGAAGGAAAAGAAGGGTTTGGAAACCTGGAGGTAGCTGTATGATGTAGACAGTCAAAAAAGTGCCTACCTGTTCCAAAAGGTCGTCAGTGAATTTCCTGATAAATGGATCACCGTTGTCGGTGTAGCTGTGGATTAAATTCACTAGAGCTCCTCCATGTGCATCTATGTTCGTTTAACTATTGCCTATGAATGGGATAGACGACGCGCCTCGAGCCCCTTCTGCACAAACACTCATCATGCGCATTCTGAGCCTCCAGTCATTGATCCAGACGTTGAGACGTTTGAGGGTAAGCCCAGTTTCCTCTTCAAGGAGAGAGGAAGCGCCATCTTGTCTAGCAGACATCTGGGATTCTAGAACAGCGATAAGACGGTAGTATTCTGTCAATTGTGCATGCAAGTGGTGACAGAGGCTTTGCTCTATCATTCCAACCCCTGCGGAATTTTCTCTGTCTCGGACGTACGCAGCCACTCGAACATAAAGATAGCCAACTTCAGAGAGACGGAGAATGAGTGCCCGTGTAGGGGAGGAGATGATATATTTCTAAACAAATGTCAGAATGGGGAGTCTTCCGGGAACACTCGTACTGCGTCATCCACAAACACGAGGTTGTTCGAGTCCGACTCGCCCTTGGACGCGAAACGAACATACTTGCCCGAAATTCCTTGGAGTAGATACAGTGTATCACGGAGAAGTAGATGCTCCGGAAGATGGGATCGACCTAAGCCATTCAGCACAATGAACGACATGGGGAGACGTCCGCACGAACCATTTTTGGTACGATATTCCTTGAGTAGCTCGGCCTTTGATTTACCTCGACGTGGTGTCTGGGATGGTGATGGCTCAATGGGACTTGGAGAAGGTGAGTAGCGAGAAGGTGGCCGAGGAGGAGCTAGCGATGGCAAGAATATTGGAGCGTACGTTGAAGAGATTTGGGAGGAAGATGCAAGAGACTGCAGAAAGTGTATAGATGCGTGTTTCCTGGTAAGTACAGGCTAGATGAATGAATGAATCGAGGAACGAGTGAATGGTGAGCCAACCTGGTCAAGGAGACGTGAAAGGAGGTTTGTAAACTTGAGTGATGCTGAGCCTGCTGCTGGCACTGCAAGCGCGTGTTATTGCGAGTAAATTGAGAGAGAAAGCGAGTACATTGTCTCTTAACCATTTCAACGAGATGGCCGAGATCTGGAGAGTGGTTCCGGCCAATATGGCTACCAAGAATATCTTCGCAGTGAGCCACAAGTTCATTCTTCAGAGGCTCATCCATGCGCGATGCCGGTACAATAGAAGAGACGAGAGACTCCAATGCAGCTTTTTGGGAGGAAGTCATGTTGGAGACGCGTCTGGTCACATGACATAATATTCTAGCAGGCAAAGTACATATTTTCTCACAGCTTCACTTCCTTGACTCCATCCTTCCAGAATACAAGATAAGCTGTCGATTATGAGTGGTACGATAGGCACAGGTGCAAGGACCTACGAGTGACACCATCCTCGCGATAATTTAAGAGTGCGACCATGCCTTCTGGGTCCATTTTCTCTCCAACATACTGAGAAAACAAGACTGAGATGGGTTGGCAAGATTGCAGACAACTCACGAATTCGAAGTCCTTGAAGTTGGCCACGACTTTTTTTGCGTAGGCCTGTGCTCCCTTCTCAAAGGCTTCGACGCGATCAGGATTTGTCTGCTTCAATTTTTCCTTCACTGCCTTCATGTATCCCTGCAGACGGTTAGCTGTACCAACGACACATGCGTTACAGACCTTGAGATAGGTTAGATAGGATTTTTTGTCGAAAGATGTGGACTGAAGACGGAAGGAGTGCACGACGTTGTTGACCTGTTGAGCGCCGTCTTCGAGGGCTTCCTCCTGCTCCTCTTTGGACGGATTGGCGCCGATATCCACGTCTCCTTCTTTGACTACAACCATTGTACAGTCGACCTCGTATACAATATCGTCGATCTCTTTACTGCCAAACTGTCAGTGGCCAATTTCAAGCAGACTGAGTTACAATTTGAAAGCATCAGAGAACATCTCATCGCCGCTTATGATGTCTTCGAAGAGCAACATATTTACAACGAATAGTAAGAGGGCAAGAACGACCAAATCGATCGCAAATGATCGATGTTATTATCACGTGTTCAAAAAATTTCGGCAGGATGCAATACCAGCCGGTCATAGTCAAGGCCCATCCACGGCCTGCTTCCACGAAACACAGCGCCGAATCGCGGTATTGGCGTCAGTTCAAACACCCAGTATTTGTCAAGGAATACGCACCAGTCACTGCAGTTCATTTTGCTCCCTCAAAGCCTTATAGGTATGCTGTGACCGCTGGAACAAGGATCCAGATCTATGCGCCTCAAACTCAGAAGGTAACGAAGACGATTGCACGCTTCAAAGACGTGGCACGCTCGGGTAATATTCGTGCAGACGGAAAGCTCGTCATTGCAGGAGACGACAGTGGTCTCGTTCAAGTAAACGTCCTTTCCTTTGTTTTCTTCAATTTCAACAGCTTTCAAGGTGTTCGACATAAATTCACGTGCAATCCTTCGTACTCTTGACTCTCACAAGCAACCAGTCCATGTCGCCAAGTTTTCCTCATTGGCCCCGACTCATGTACTATCATGTTCGGATGACACCACAGCCAAAGTCTGGGACGTGCCTTCTCAAGCCGTCGTATCCACTTTTTCTGGTCACTCAGACTATGTTCGTTGTGGTCTCTTCGCTACGTCGAGCCCTAACTTGGTGTTGACTGGCTCCTACGACGCAACCGTCCATCTCTGGGATCTTCGCTCTGGCCGCAGCGAGATGCTTATGGGAGATACCACCAGCAGTTCACCGGTAGAACAATTGATCATGTTCCCTTCTGGAACAGTTGCTGTCTCCTCAGCAGGTCCTATTATTCGTGTTTGGGATCTTGTTGCTGGTGGTCGATGCACTCGTGCCCTGTCGAATCATCAAAAAGCTGTCACGTCTCTCGCGTTCGATTCTACTGCTAGCCGTCTTTTGACGGGTGGTTTGGACCACATGGCCAAAGTCTACGACGTGAGCACGTATAAGGTTCTGCACACAATGCGTTATCCCGCTCCTATCTTATGTCTCGCAATCTCGGTAAGTAACATCACGTCCTGATTGTCACTATTTCATCCCGCTTAGCCCGATGACACCCACATCGCTGCAGGAATGTCGGATGGTACACTCTCAGTTCGTCGGCGCCAACGCAAGATATCCGAATCGAGTACAGATCCTCTAACAGCTCTCCGAACAGGCGACTACGAATCCTTCCTCGGCACATCTGGATCTGGTTCCCGTATCGGCCACGGGACCGTTAGAGGCAAGGTTAAATCAAAGCCCGTCGGAGAGATCGATGAATTCCGAGTCGAAAGAAAGCGTGCTAAACGACTAAAGGAGTACGATAGGCTGCTCAAAGGGTTCAAGTATTCTGCTGCCCTCGACTCCGTACTTCGAAAGGTTGGGTTTGCCAAATCTCCCAACAACTCTCATACTCTTTAGAATGTTCCTCCAACAACCACGTTTTCGCTCATTCAAGAACTTATCCATCGTGACGGCCTCAGAACTGCATTGGCAGGACGAGACGACGTACTTCTAGAACCAGTCCTTCGCCTCTTGCTCAAGCATGTCACCGACCCTCGATTCAGTGAAATCGTTTGCGATGTAGCTGGCCTTGTCATTGGTAGGAGTGTCATGCATCCGAAAGTCTTGCTCATCTCGCGTAGAAATCTATACGCCCATACTTGGGCAATCACCACTCATCGACTCCCTGTTCGTTCGTCTCAGCAAAAAAGTGTCGGCAGAAATTCGTTTTCAAAAAGAACTCATAAAAACTAGGGGCGCTTTAGAGATGATCTTTTCGTCATCGTTGACTATCGTCTCTAATACATGAAAGTCCTAGTTCTGCGCAGATGGCTGCGGCTCCAGAGCCGAAATTAGGCCATGCAGGATTTCCTTCTTGGAGGGCCCTGCGTCTCCATTCTCCGCCGGTGATGGTTCCTCATCTACATTGTCGTGATATATTTGCAATGTCTTGACAATGTCCCACAAGGATTGGTTCTTTCGGCCCAACATTTGCAACAGATGCCCCCGGATCTTTCGTAGTCAGTAAAGCAGATAAACTAGTAGCACTAACGCGCACTCCGTCATCCTCCATTGCGATCCAAGCAAGAATGTAGTCGACCATCTGCAGCGTATACAGACCGCCATCTAGTCGACGTAGATACCAAAGATCCTCTTCAGATCCGATTTCTTCACCTTGGTCGATCAAGTCCTGTTCACAATCAGAGATGTTATCGTAACGAAAGTTACAGACCTTTCGCTCTCTTTCGATCTCCACGTCAGTAGCGGTGAGTCGACCATGGGCGTTGTCTCGTAGTTCCAGTAGTTTGTCGACTTTTTCATAATTGTTTTCAACAAATTTGGCCAACAGTCTGATTCTTTCTGGTGAATCCGATGCTATGTTGGTGAACAATGATGAAAGGATACCCAATACATGAGATGTATCCTCAGACGGTGGAATATCAACCTGTTTTTGCTTCTTGGACACCTTGTGGACATGAGAAGATCCTACAATGACGACACACTCACCTTGCCCATCAGTGCTGGGAATAGTGTCTTCAAGCCAAGAGCCTCGACAAAGCTCTCCGAAATGTAAGCGGCACCTCCGGACAGTGCATAGTCCAGAGTTTTAACGGCACGAGACCGTGCCTGTACCTTTTCTCTGTCAAGGGATGAGTATAGAGTGAGTTAAAAGGTATCTGCCCAACTTCATCATCAGAATCATCAAGTCCAGTCCTTCGGCATCCACAAAAAGCCTTTTTATTGAAGACTCGCTCAATGCAGAACAGAGTCCATCGAAAACGTTGTCCATAAACTCTGTTTGGTCTGCGTCCACTGGATCTCTTCGCCGATATTGCTAAGGCGACAACTCTTGAGTTGTTGTAATTAGAGGAAGTACACCTTACCGAAAGAACCTTGAGCAGGGTTTCGACCCCATCTTGCTTTCCCAACTCTAAACGATTTTCCTTTTCGTTCTGTAGCAGAATAGAAATGAGCTCCGCAGCGTAGCCCCGATTTTCATCATGGTTTTTAGCCTGGATCCGATTTAACAACCAGGAAAGTATTTTTGTCTTTGCGACCAGGTCCGCAGCTAGCTGAGGGTTGAAGCCTAGAAGATTCTCGAAGAAACCTAAGACATAGTTGAGTGGGTTCTCCAGAGACGAAAATAGAAGCGTACCCAGGACATGGAACGCGCCCTGCCTGTCCGATTCCTCGTCTTCGTTTAGACGAGTTAGATTATCCACCAAGAGCTCCAATATTGAATGTTTCAACTGAAAGATCCTGAGTACGGTGTGGATCATACGTCCTACTTACAAAAGCTTCGATCAAGATTTTCAAGGCTTCGGTGTTTCGTTCTTCTTCTTCTTCACCGTTCTCTCCCTCGTTACCCACATCTTCGTCAGTTAGCTCATGAATCAGTTCCACGACGTCAATAACGATATCCATGTTCTCGTGGCTAAGGAGTCCTACAAGCAACTCCACTGTGCCCGAACGTACCATTTCAGCGTAACCCAGTGAGGGAGCCTGAGAAAGTGGCAATAATGCTTTAATGGCAGCGTCCAGGTCAGCTTCCGACTCGATGAATCTAGATGCAATAAGAGGGAAATAACAATGGAAACTACGGAACTTACTTTGTTGGATCATTAGCGTACTTTGACCTCTGCTGCTGATTTTTGTTGACGACTTGCTCCAGCCGAAGAAGTAACCGTCGAATTTTGGAGCTCGAAAGCTGTTCAAACTGTCTGGGTTTAGTACAACATAAGACAAACGCCGATTCACAATAGCACGCTCACTTCTTGGTCACCCTCTTGTTCAGCAGAGTCAAATATGTTCAAGATATCCTTCTGCTCTGAAGTCAATCCACCGCCGAAGAAACGACCTTCAGCGTCTTCCTCCACGAAATAGTCGGCATCACCACCTGGAGCAAAATTTGAAGGATTTTCTTCATCTTGGACATCTTGGACAGTGGTATAAGATGGCTGTGGAGTAGCAGCTATCGTTGAACTTGAAGTATCAAACTTCATTCTCTTGAGAAACTCTGGAGAGGGATTGTCTGGCAGTTTTCGTTTGTTGCCACCTGCCGGAAGTTTAGGGACCTAATAGGTTGAACAATTGTATACTGAGTATCAAAAAACTCACTTTGAAAAGTTCATCGACGTTCATGGCTAAACACGTCTTGTCACATAATGTCACAGGTCACGCAGGTGATTCATTTACCCTTTACGACGATGAGCAGGAGATTCGGAAATAATATTCGCGGTCCAACCTCTGCACTGACGGAGTACTTGAGAGTCTGTGTTATTTTTTGCTTCTTCTCAAAGTCTCATATGTTGCAGACGACTGGCATTACAGTAACAACCATTGCGCGTCGTGTTGCCACTCAACAGCAGCAGCAGCCTGAGCCAGAATCGAGTAATGACGCTGCGAATCAAGAGTCCGAACAAAATGTTGATTCTCCAAGTCCCCGTAGAAGAGTAAGGCGTCGTGGTGCTCAGGGGCATGCAGCCAATGGTTATGCATCAGACGAATTGGATGAACCCGAGTCTCCTCCAAAGAAACAGAAACTCAGTAAAGCAGACAAAGTAAAGAGAAAGGCAAAAGGCAAGAAAGGCGATGATGAAGATGAAGACGAGGACAATTACACAGCACTTTCGAAGTCTTTATGGACTTCCTCGACGCCCAAACCGTCAGTAGGCAGTCGTGAAACTTGTGCCAAATGTGAAAAGGAATTTACTGTGGTAAGCCTTTTATCGAAGTCGCGGGTGGACCCTCATCTTTGATAGACAAAATATACTATGGCGTCGGGAACTGGGCCAGGTTTCCTATGCCACCCATGCGCGAAATCTTCTGGGACAGACCCGTTCAAAAAACCCGCAGCCCCCCGAAAAAGAAAGGCTCCTGCTGAGAAGCGCAATGTTACCCATTTCGAGGAACTTCGGATTCCGACGCTCGTCTCTTTATGCGTAGAAGTTTGTTTCCTCCTATCCGCGATTCGTTTTATCTCATACAAGAAAGATCGTTTCTCGTCATATCAATGACATCGAGGCCTTTGGTGACATTGGGGACATGAATACGACTGCTATTGCGAAAGCAATTTCCAAAAACCGTAGCTTGTATGTCCTCGGAAAGCGTTGTTCCAGCATGTTGATCTTGTTTTATTCTAGAACCTCAGAGAACGCGCAACTTTTCTATGGCGTGCGGAATACCACCCTCACATTCTATGATGCGACAAGTATGCCTTGTTGTGCATGTCACCTAGAGTCTTAATGTGTTTCTTAGAACTCTCGCCTGATGCCCTTTGCACTCTGGGCTACTTGAACCCAAATCTAACAACGCTCCGCCTCGATTACTGTGGCCTTATCTCTGATTCCGTCCTCGAGGCTTGGGGAAAGTCGTTGCCCAATCTAACCTCTGTGCAGTTGCTGGGTCCTTTCCTTGTCAAGGTATCTGCATGGATCGATTTTTTCAAGACACATACCAAGCTCGAATCGTTCCTTATCACCCAAAGCCCTCGATTCGATCTGGAGTGCCTGAATGCACTTGTTAAGTGTTGCTCGCCCACACTGCGGAAACTTGGCCTCAGGGAGGTTGGAAAGATGTCGGACGATTTCCTTCAAGTGATGAAGAGTCTTGAAGGACTGACATACCTCGACATTTCTGAACCTGCTGCGTCTTGCAGCGATGAGGCGGTGATCGACTTACTGTCAGTTGTTGGACCCACTCTCACAGAACTCAATTTATCCAACCATACTGAACTATCTGATCAAATCCTCGATCTCGGAATCAAGTCTTGCGTCGAGCACTTGATATCCCTGAGTTTGGCGCACCTTCCGTTGATCACAAACGACGGGGTGGTAAAAATGTTCTCCGATTGGACTAATCCTCCTCTGATGACACTCGACATGGCTCGTAATTGTGACCTTTCCACGGAAGCGTTGGTCGCGGCTATGAAGCATTCAAGCGAGTCACTCCAAGAGTTGAATATCAACGGCTGGAAAGACGTAACGAACGAGGCGCTCGGGTCAATATCAACCGCTTGCAAGGTCAGTTTCACTTGGAACCCTGCAGGATCCTGATTCAAGTTACTTGCAGCAACTGAAGAATGTCGACTTGGGATGGTGTAGAGAAGTTGATGATTTCGTTGTTCGCGATATAATACAAGGGTGTCCTTGCTTGAAAACGATCAAAGTCTGGGGATGCAACCGTATCGAAGGCAAGTGGAAGTTAGCTAGCAAGAAAAGAAACGCCAAGATATACGGTATTGAGAGTGAGGCTATTAGGGGCATGTAACTGGCGGAATAATATTCTGTATGTGACTTGTGACTGACAACTGTACAGTAGCGGCGTGAGAATTGTCACGTCCACCAAAACTCTCTTCAACTCATATTGAAATATGGTTCGCAACAGTGAGTATGCAGCATTAACGTATTATTGCAAGCTCAGCATGATGCAGACATGCGCGTCGGCCTGAGCCATGGCCACCCAACCACCCAGATTGAAAAAACTGTACGTCCATCGCGGCGCAAGGGTGTGCAGTCTGCCAAAACGAAATTTGTGCGCAATGTTGTCAGAGAGGTTGCTGGCTTCTCAGCGTATGAGAGACGAGTGATGGAATTGCTCAGAAACTCTAAGGTGGGCTTTCCTTGGACAGTAATCGACCCGGATGCAAACGCGTGCTTTTAGGACAAAAAGGCCCGGAAATTGACGAAGAAGAGAGTGGGTGTTGTTTTGTCGGCTTCGTTCTACGCTCATGCAATACCTATTAGCTCGGTACTCTTCTTCGATCTAAACGCAAGCTGGAAGAGCTCTCGACCATCATCCAAGAGAGCAGGCGGGCGGCGCACTAAATCGACTATTGGATTAGAACTTGATGCTTTATGTCTACATGTGGTCGAAGATAAAATATATGCGCTATTCCTGCTTCTACAAGTTTTGAGAACTGTAGGGTATCCGTAGAGCAGAGGTAAGTATTAGAGTACTAAATACAGGAAGGAGCCTGCCTCTAAGAACCAAGCATTCAGCAAAGTACTGCTGTCGCTATCTTGGGAATCCAATGTGAAATCTTCACGGGCCCCTCGGCGGACAGAGAAGAGATCGAAGCTGCAGTATAAAAAAGTTGTGTCGATGTTAAATTACCCGCATTGGACAACGATGGAATCGAGATGGTGAGAGACTGTTTCCGCGAGTAATCTGCGTCAGATGGTGCCCTTGTTTTGCTTCCTGATGGCTGCTGACCATGCATTGGAGCGTCCTGGTCCGCTTCTTCTTCTTGCTCATCCTCCTCCTCGTCATCTTCTCCGTCAGGATCAAAGTCTTCCATCTGCCTGTCATCGTCTTCCTCCTCGTAGTCTTCTTCATCGTCCTCATCGATCCAACGACCTTTCCAGTCCACCATATCTAACTCTTCTGGACTCTCGGGTCGCAGACGTAGCCATTGCATTCGGGGTCCGCTTTTGGCACGCTCACTGACCTTGAATCCGTATATTCTGGGAACGTATACATAGCCAGAGGCGCGTTTCTGACCGCCATGTGGATTGGGATTAACAAACGGAGAGGATCGAGAATCCGAGCTGCTCCTGCGAGATGATGATGATGCGCCTCGGGGTGAAGGTGCTTTCCAGAAGGGCGCAGGGGCGAGCTCTCTGTAGCTCTGAAAGAAAAGATGGGCAAAGGTGGTACCAAAGAAAGCGCCTTGATAGAATATAAGATAACGAACCTGAACAGAAAAAACTGACCATCGACACCTTGGAAACGGCTACTTGGCGGTACATATATATCATTGCAATTCGGACAAAAGAGCTTGACCGTGTCGAGACCTGGCAGGTCGGATCGTCCACACGGCACGACGTTGCATCCGACACAATATACTCTTGGACACGAGCCAAAAACACCGCTTTCATACTTGTCAACCTGCGAGGTATCAGACAAGAGAATTGAGAGAATTGAGACGCGCGCCATCGCCTGCAGACCCATCCTGGTCAGTATGTAGCGTTGATGAACGAGTCCATACAACATTTCAGCCGAGGATTCTACAATAGAGACGTCTGGAATCTTTGCAGCGTCCTCATCTAGACAAAGATGAGCTCGCAAACTGATAACGATGCGACGTACCTGGTTCAACATCCAGCACCATTTCCATAGCCTCTTTCCAGAACGGTACCATTGTGTTGAGGCCTGTCAGATTGAAATCGTCTTCGATAAAGTCCTCGGACACTTCGCAGAAGTATTCGTGTCCTGGTAACGAACAGAACCAGGTTATCCAAGTCAGTGTTGAGGTTGGTGTCGACGATGCTACCAGGACTTAGCAGTGAAAAAAATTGAAAATAACGTACTGTAGCCATCTTCCTGTTCTTCGACCTCGTCCATGACCTCGTCGCCTTCACCGGTGCCGGCCTCTTCCTCCTCAAATTCTGCTTGCGATGGGTCTGTTTCTTGTCGCAACATCCCAAGCACCCGTAAACCACGTGATGCAATGGGCTCTCGTCAGGCTCCGATTCGTCAGGCCTCAGTTTCAGCTCCAAAAGCCCAGCGAACATCAAAAACTTCTCAGAAACTCGTGGTTCTACCGTCGGACCCGCAGACAAAACCTTTTGCAGATGCAGACACGCTTGGCTATGAAACAGATGCCGGCGTCCATGTGAGAGAAGCAAAAAGCGAGGCAGAACGAATGTCTAAGGATCAGCGCAAAAGAGCAGGATTCAAAAGACTTACAGCCTACTGCATTGCAGAAGCCTTCAAAATAAAGGCCTTGGCAGGCTTTCTCAAGCGCGAGCACAAGTAGGCTTTACTCAGTTACACCTAACGGCATTCAACTGTAGCAGTGTTTTTCCACGAGTCTTTGACGAGGCCTTGTATGCGGTAAGATCTGTCTCATCATACTATCCACTTATGCTCATATACCAGATGTACCATCTTCCGCTCCTTCCTGGATATACCAGCTCAAATATCCGCTCTTCAGCGCCTGCAAAGTCAAAGACTGGCAAGTCAGTGCTGTCTCATCTATCTGAAGCGGAGGAAGAAGGCTATCAAGGTTCCTACTTCCAAGTCCCTCCTCCCCAACGAGATGATGGCTATATTACTTCTTCTCCAGTTGAAATGAGGCATGCGTTTGAATCCGATGCGTCAACCCCTGGCCCAGCTTATCCCCAATCAGGTGAAGAAACAGCCACAGAGACAGAAACGGAAGCACGCCAAGCTCTCCCGCGCACAGTTCTACAGGAAGAGGTAGTCGCTGAAGCCGTCTTCTTTGACTATGGTGTCATTGTCTTCTTTGGTTTCGACGAAGGACAGGAGAGAAGTATAATCGATGATATTGAGAACGCCGGGATCATGTCCAGAAAGCTTGTTGAAGATGATTGGGAAATCGAAGAGTGTCATTTTACAGTAGGTCTATCTATCTGTAATTTCTACAGATGTTTAAGGATGCATAGCATGACCCTCATATTGCATACCCTCGAATCTACAACGACTTTTTCAGTTGCGTAATTTCCATACATCCATTTTTCATCTCTCAAGTGCTTCTGCAGCACTCAAGTCTAGGTCTCATTTACTCAAGATCTCGATAGCCCATGCGCTCTCGCAGTCAACACTATTAGCTCGCTACGAAACCAATGCTCAACGTGTACTCTCTTCGCCGACGACCCTTTCCATCCCGAAACAACTAGCCAAAAACGGTGCTCTCCAAATGAAACGACGCGAAGCCTTGAGAATGACTGGACGTTTATTCAAGCTGCGACGTGACGTCAACTTGGTGTCCAATCTTCTGGATGTTCCAGAGTTGTTCTGGAGCGAGGCAAGCTTGAAGGAGCTTTATGACGCTGTCAGAGGGTACATGGAGATCAAAGGCCGAGTCCAGGTCAATGACTGTATCTCATTCCTTTTGCCATCCTCATCGCATGTCAGGTTCTGAACGAGAAGCTGGATGTAGCAAGCGACTTTGTGAGGTTTGCATGATTTTATGACCTGCTCTAAGACTTCGCAGTTGGATGCCATCCATGATCATCTAAACAATTCTGCAATGGAGCGCATTACGTGGATTGTCATCTGGTGCGCCTCCTGTTCTTTACAAACAATTGTCCTTTTACTTTCAAAGGCTCATCGTTGTTGCTATCTTAGTTGAATTGGTCAGACAACTTCGTGCTGCATTCTCCTACTAACGTCTTGCGCAGGGTGAAGTCATAGCACGTTTAATTGTACATGCCACCCTCGGCGAAGAAGCGAGTTCAATGCCCAAACCATCTAGAGAGGATGTCTTACGGACATTAGATCGCATGATTGGATGAGTACGATAACATTCTCCTGCATTTTCTACTTGTACCTGTGTAACATCCTGCTATTCAAATGACATGGACTCTCGATCTGGGCTCATAACTCGGGCATACTCCAGAAAAAGGCGGAAGTTATATGCGACCATGTCTTCTGTCCTCCAATACTTCAAGCTCCACTCTCTTCCAGCTAGAGCGATTTTCTTCGCCAGATGTTCGTTTGCATTTTCTCCATTTAGATCTCCCCTGAAAAATATCTATTCGAAAGTCAACTGTGGTGGGGGCAGAAGATCAGAGTAACATACCAGTGAGTCCCACAGGTCGCTCAAATCTATTTGTACGGGTACGTAATGTATCCATGGTTGTACTCTGTCCGTGAACCTACGATGAAGACATGATGAGCACGCGCAGATACTACCAAAGAAGTTGTACCATTCCGGATAGATGGTGGACTTGAAGACAAGCGCATTCGACGTCATGAGGCGTTTGAACCTACTCGACCATCCATTGCCGTCCATCTAAGGAATAAACATAAGTCATGTTGCAAACAGAAAGCATGAACGTGCATCCAACACATATCTGTATCTGCCTGCATCGTGCAAAGTGTGGACTTTCCTAAACTCGAATCTTTTGCGCAGGAGCTCGCATGTTTGTGGAGGACAGTTAAGAGGTTCTCCGGCGAAAGCAATGTCCAGCATCGCGGGTGCGTATCGAGACCTCTTAACGCTAATATCTTCACCGACCTTTTCCAGCTCAGATGTTGGGGGCGGCAAAAATGTGACATTTCCTTCAAGACCCTGGAGAGCCCACTCGATCATCCTGATTCTATGCGAGCTACGCCAGAAAGGTTCTTCACCATGCCAGATGCCGGTGTTACGACCTCTCCAGTACAATCTGTCGTCCGTCCTATTATCCCAAGCTAGGTTATGACTGGGGCTGAGGTCTGATATCCAGCCATGAGGGACGGCGGCTGTAATGTCACTGTGAACGCCAAGGGTAGGCGAATACGAAAACTGTGGGATGAGGTCATGATCTGGGACCGGGCCTTTCTTATGCGACAAGAATTGGCCGTGCTGCTGAAACAGGTGGGGATGTTGGCACGGGTCCATCCCCGCACGGTGGTCGTAGATGAAGGATTTTGGTCGAACCAGTGCTGGGTACGGTGGTTCGTACCAGTTGAATGCTTTTTGCCATGCAGCAGAAGAAGTGGAGCAAGCAGAAATCCATCCGTCAAACTTCGTCTGTATCTGTCTGCGGTGTAGGCTGCTGATAACTTGAAAAGAGATGAAGTGCAGATCGGGACAAAACTTGGACCCTACCCTTTCCTCGAGCAGCCAAGTCCAAGGCAAGTTGTCTTAACTCAAAGTCGGTAAAAAGATTAGGGTTGTCGTGGGGGGAGAATACGGCTCGGAAAGGTGGAATATACTGCTGCACCTGTTCTAGCAAGTCTATGAGCATGACTGCACCTTCGGCCATGTCATAATGCGAGGTTTCGTTGCCTGGCAGTGTAAAATTGAGCAAACTGATGGGTTCGTTCATGATATTCTTTCCTATGGTGAATGAGTCTGCATGGCTAGCGTCTGTTGATGATATGATTGCGGATACTGAAAGAGTTGCTTACCCTTCCCACTGACGTTGCAGACTTTGGAGAGTATCGGGTGGGACTGCCCAAAATGGTTGAATATCTCGAAGAATTTGATCGTACTCGTCAGGAAGCTGAACATTGTTGGCTTCAACGTAGGCCCACCAGTGGTCGAAACCGCGCGGTGGCGAGCGATTGTATCTGCGTTTATACTCAGAAACGGCTTCAGGGAGATTTGTGCTGGCATGGGAGTGCTTCAAAGCCCAGCTCTGCTCGGAGTGCTGGTGTAGACAGACATGCATAAGCAGAGGCCACGGCTATCAAGTGACAAACAGACCCTTATGAGCTCATAGATCGGGTGTGGACCTGCATTATTGACTAGTAAAAGGCCATTTGGCAGATACCTGTGCTCTCCGAGGATGGATGAGGGAAAACTCTGCTTTGATCGATTGTAGCTGCCTGTGGGGTACTTGGGTTGGAGGGTATTGGTCGCGAGATGAGGGCCGAAGAATAAGGCTCTGAGACGACCAGCGAAGATGACGGTGAGACAAACGAGAGCAAGAACGACGAATTGACGGCGAAAAGAACGACGAGGAAAAGATCTTGCTCTGATGCTGGGCATGGTAATTAGCAAAAAAAAGGAAACACAGACGGGCGTCAAATAAGAAGCTACGTCGGATCAGATCACAAAGTATAGGCTTGTGTAAACAAGGTTCCGATATTGCAATGCTAAAATGTACAAGTCTGATGCTTGGCCACACTGCCAACCCAGAGCGGAACTCCCCAAATTAGTAGTACTATCAATTGGGACGCCACCCAGCTGGCAAGACCGTATCTGAGTTTGTGCCAGACATTTTTCAGAGAGATAATCTCGACCACAAATGTGCTGACTGTCGTCAAGCAGCCACAGTAGCCATCGTCCAGCCCTTGGAGAATTGCACACGCATTACTGGACACTGGAAGAGAAGACAAACTCTGAAGAACACGCAATGCTGCGAGGAGGGCGGTACCGAAAATGTTTGCAGTAAAAGTGCCAACCGGGAAGGAGGCAAGTCTAGTATTGAGATGCACAGCTAGAATATAACGCGTCAGAACACCTGGAAATGCGAACAGAAGAGCTGCCGTGGCTTGGTGGCGGAAGGAACGGGGCAGCAAAAAGTAAGTAAGAAAGGTGGATCCGTAAGTCAGAAGAGCAATGATGAGTAACGTATATCTTATTGGAAAGGATGGACGCGGCACGGCGGGCAGACTTGGTCGAATGCAAGCTGCTATACTCGCTCCGAAAGACACAGAAGCAAGCGAAAGCGAGACCGTGAAGACAGACTTGGCCAGGCCATCTATGAACTGCAAGATGTTAGCTTGAAAAGTTGAAGAAAAGGTCTTACATCTCTTAGACCGGACCGGTGGAGGTCAGCAGAGTTAATCCAAGAAGCGAAGATGTCCAGCTGCCAACTTAACAGATGTCAGGTTGTAGACTGAAATAGAGCCTTTACTCACCTCGAGAACGTTGTCAGACTGCCACAGAAGCCTGTCGTCAGAGCGGTGTACAATGGTGGGTAGCTGAGTACATCTGTGTGAGGCCAAGCCTAGCAGGAATGATACATACAAGATGTTTATGGGCTCTTTCAAATGAAGAAGGAATCCCATAATAAAGCAGCCTAGGGCTTGCACATAAGCCAGTGGAAAGATGCTCTGGCCATCATATGAAGTGAGTGCGAGCAGCCCGAGTCTTGCAAGGAGGCCCAGGATAGAGGACGGAATGAAAAGGACGACAATATGGCGAGAATACGGAGTGAATAGCTTTGGCGGTACGTTTTCCTGGCTCAGACTGGAATCTGCGTCGCGAATCGAGGGTTCTGCTGCGGGAGACTGCAACTTGTTCATAAGTCAAGTGACACGGTGTACTTGTACATGTACGAAGAAAGCGAAGCCACTGCCAATGAAAACTCTGGCACTGGCATTATAATCTCCAATAAATCTTTGTCCAGAGCCATTAAGGCGAACGACACTCAGTAATCGTCGCCGTGGTATTGGACCACCGATAAGTTCGGTGTCGTGGGAAATACCGCAGTCAGGCACATGACCCATGGACTCCGCGCTTACATATCCCGGTTCCTGACCGTAAATATATGGACGACTGACCATTCTCGCGTCCTGACCCCTCTCCTTGCATCATAACGCTCTCTTCGTTCTTGTGGACTGCTTCTGCGCGCTGGGGACCTAAATTCTGGGCGATTCCCACTCTCTTTTCATCCCATCACACTGTATCACTATGCCGGCCTTTGGCAGATATCAATTTTATTACTATATTTTCGCCATTTATGAACCAGCTCTGTGCTGTGTTGGATTTCTTGGAGCCTTAGCGTATGTCGTTGCTCTCGACGTCTTCTAAATTCCAATCTTGCACAGTGACCCTAAAGGCACTCATGACGGTCAAGCTCCAGACCCGCCAACAGATGTACCCCTCCCTACTGCGACTCTTGTGGTATGATCTTGTTCTCATCTGTTTTATATCTTCTGATCAAAATCCAAGACACTCATCCAGCTTGCTCACGTTTGCGCCCTCTTAGGAGTCGTAAACGCTTTTGTACTCACCGCGGCCAGACGTTACCTCAAGAACCAACCTTATTTACAGGAAAAGATTGTCAGAGCACTCCTTATACCTCTGCTCTTCGGCGACTTTTTCCATCTCTTCATCACTTTTTGGGCCCTTGGAGACCAAAAATGGGATTTTACTAATTATCCTTCAACTCTGTGGATCACAGTCGGTTTAGGTCTCACCCTCATGATCCCACGTATCCTCTGGCACATGGGCGTCGGACGATACGTAGATTCTAGAGACGCCCGTTACCAGAACCTTCCACAGAAAATATGACCTTGTGTGTCTGTGGGTATTTCTCATCACCAATTGTCCTCAACTAAAACAACCCCATAGATTTAAGTCCACCGACCTCCAGTGCACTAGTTCAATAGCTACCTGCTTTAACTCGGTAGTCAGTAATGGTACAATGTATGTGTGTGTAGCCTTCGTTACAGATCCCTGCTATCATTATTCGATTCAAAAATACGAGAAAAGAATATACATTATAAGCATCGTGGCCCTCAGTAAGGGCTGTTCACAATCTGAGAACGAGATCGGCTTGTCGTGGCACTAAGCGACGCCCGACTAGGCCTGGCCAGCTGCTTCTTGTTGACAGCCAAAACATCGTTTTGCAACGCCACAATCTAATCCAAAATCAGCCATCGATTCTACTCTTTGAACCGCAATCGCTTACGATTTCCTTGTCATCACCAAACTTGAAGTTATCTTGCACGACGTGGTCTTCGTATTTCTTGATCTCGTATCGATCAAGATGACCTTTCTTGACCTTCGCGAAGTCCCAAGCTATTACATACTCCCCAGTAGAAGTCACAATAGCGTTCTCGGATTGGCCTTCGCCTTGATTAAACCTGTTCGGCTGCATGAGCATCCCGATGTTCGGAACAAGAATAAAATCAACCTAGCAGGCGTAAATGAAATCTCGTGTCTCATGTACGCCACATGCTCTGCCCGGAGCTGCAACCGACGAGGAATTGGCTTAGCAGTCGCAGGAAAGCTTCGATCAAACCCTAGGCTTCCTTGATAACGTCCTTCCCCAATAAGCGTGTCAATCAGGAGCAGGTACGTCTTAGTTGTCGCCACGATGTACCGACCGTCGGCTGTAACATCAATTCCGATAATGGGATCACCAAGGGGAGGAAGCGCCGTTTTTGCGTTCTTTCCAATAGAGTCGAAGAGGCGGATATCACCTTTCGCGCTCGCTATAGCCAGTTTTCCACTAGCAGTCGTAGCTACCCCAGAGAACTTGTTCTTCGTCACATATTGCTTGTGCTGAGAATCAACAAGCTTCGAGCCCGAAAGTCGAGGATCGATTCGGAACAAGGCATTGTGAGAAACCCCAACGAGAGTTTGTTCTCGCGTCGTTTGAGCGAATTTGCTCTCTGGTGCAATGTGATCAACAGTGATATCATCGTGGACCTTCCATTCCTCGACGATCTTTCCCCGTTCGATATCCATGTTATACAAAGAATTGGGATCAGTGGGATGCATCAAGATCATCTTGGAATCTTGATCGTGAAGCATTACCTGACACACATAAGGTAGATCCTGTAATTCGAGACTGCCACCCACCTCCTTAGGCTTGAAGCTCTTTCCTTTGGGTGTGGAAATGTTGCCAATCGTCGCATAATACTTGACATCGCCATCCCCAGTATGATTGAAGACTCCGATGTTGTTCCCTCGCACGACATACGATCTGTCACCCTTGTAACCGACTGTGAGCTGCGAATTGGTCTCGCCGGGCGCAAAGCCAGGCGGCAAAATTTGAGGATTTTGAGGATAATTGTCTTCCTCCTCTTCCTCTTCTTCACTGTCGCCTGTTCACGTAAGCCTTCCAGAAGAGATGCCACAGAAAAACTGAACCTTTTAATTCTCCTTCAACCTCGTCCTCGTCTTCTTCTTCATCCTCTACATCATGCATCTCTACATCCTCGTCTTGGAATGAACTGATATAATAACTTCGTTCGTCGGGCTAACCCAAGAATTGAGAGACATGCAAGGTGACCAAAAAAATCCTTACCTTGACCTTCTCCCAGGGTTCTTGATTGACGTTCTGCCAGAGACACTGACCGAACACGGTGTAGAAACCATCATAGGCCTCTTTGTCAGTGAAGCGAAACAACCAGCTGCTACATTCGTCCCCAGCGATGTAATTCCAGGTTATGGATAGCAATTTCGTAGAGAAGCGCTGGTTCATGTTAGCCGTGATCTCATGAGCAAGGATAGGCTTTTCGTCAACTGTAGCAGCAATCCAGAACTGGTAGGCGCCTTTCAACTGCAGGATGTTTGCCGTGACAATCCCTTGATGGGCGAACTCGTTCTTGTCAAGATCCCAATAGTATAATTCCGCTTCAGAAGAGAGCAAAGTATCGAGGTTCGATGGAACGGTGGCTCTTTCACTGATGAACTGTTCTTTCGATGCTGTGCGTTGAGGAACCACTCTCCCTAACGGTTGCCTAGATGAAAACGTTAAACAGCTAGATCTTGTACTGTGCCGATTTCATACTTCCAAATGAACTCTTCGAGTCTGGAATCAGGGATGTCCGCTGCGCTCGTCTTGTATTTGCGCTCGTACATTGCCCTGTACATGCAAATCTCAAAGAATGCCTTAGTAGGTTCGTTTGTACCGGTGGCAACGTATTCGTATAACTCATCGACATCACCTTGGAGGTCACGCCATACAAAGGTGGGATCTCCTTCTGTCTCCCCTGTACGGAATTCGAGTTCCTCACTGACAAGGAACACTCTTTCTTCGTCGGCTAAGATGGATATATCAATGATGAATTGATCGGCAATGTGAGGGGATACCGACTCTCGTCTTCGTCTTCCAGTAGCTCCTGATCACCTTCTTCATAGACCCTGGTGATGACGAGCTGGAAATGATGTTCCAAGGATGGTACACGTCGGATTGTGGCCATCGCGTCGTTATAACTAGAGACTTGTGAGATAGAATAGGGCGTAGGGAAACCAGTAATGACACACATGCATTCTCTCGAAGAACGAATGTTTCCAGGTCGGACGAGGAACAGCTGACCTGTTGAGATCTTCACGACTTTTGCATTTATTAGATTGGGTTAATGAATGGGTTTCGAGTGAGATTTACCCTCAGCAGCATTGGCATCACCTGTATCTTCATGGTGAGTGGCAACAGAGTTGATACCGAGATCACGAACCCCAAACTTTTCCAATGACTATACGAAGATAAATGTAAGTGTGTTAGAGCTGTAGGAGACTCACGGCTCTTGAAAATGTTCATCGTGAAGGAAGACAAGGTCGCAAGCGTGACGACGCGTGACCGAATTGTCAACTCATGCTTGGCCATGTCAGGCTCTTGACCAGTCTTCGTCGCGTGTCGTACAGCACGACGCCATTAAAATCGAGAGCACTCGCCAAAGATACGAAAACCATCCCTCATAAGCTGCTACGTCCCCGCGAATTATCCCAGAGACTCAAAGTACTCTCTGACCAGAATAAATTGACAGACGCCGTTGCTTTGCTGAAGTCCTCACCTAAAGATGCTCAAAATGTGCCAGTATGGAACACTCTTATCTGGCAATGCCTTAAAGCCAAGCAGTTTCAGCTCGCATTCCTGCTGTATGTTGACGTGAGTCCTTCTCTACACACTATCCCTTAAACTCATGTTTTAAAGATGAAGCGACGCGGTTTCGTTCCCAATATTCGGACTTATCAGACAATTCTTAATGGCTACGCCAAAATCGATAATTGGGCCTCTCACAGCAAACAGCTCAAGAATATGCATGCCATCTTCCAGTCTTACATGAGATATAGGGAGTCTATGAACACGGGGACCATTGCAGATGAAGACGACTATAATGCACCTCTTACGGCCTATTTCTCTATCCTTGGTGCCACAGGCCTTCAGCAGAAGATGTTTGACATCTACTATGAGCTCGACAAAGAAGGACCTTTTGCACCAAACCACTTTCTCTATTCCTCCATGTTCCGAGCGCTATCTTGCAAGGAAGGTCCCTCGGAAACTGAAAAAGCTGCTAGTGCCAAGTTGCTTTGGGCACAAATGCTCAAGGCAGCAAAACGGAACAACTTCCCTGTCGATTCTTTTCTTGTTGGCGGTGCAGTAACTGCCCTAGCCAAAGGTCGACCAGCTGATCAGAATTTCGCATTTCAACTCGTCCGTGATTATTTCGGACTCGTTTCACCACCCGCAGATGAAGGTACTAGCGGTCTCATCCCTGTGGAACGGGAAACGTTCGCATCTGTCTTGATCCTTTGTAACACAAGCAAAAGATATCAAGCAGCTATCGACTTCTTCAATCAGCTCTTGCATCGACCAGGGGGTTCTATGATTGTTGACCGCGCTCACATCGAAACAGTCTTCCAAGCATATATAGCCCTATCGTCTGAATCCACCACTGCAGCAAGGGAGTCTGTTCATCTACTTGAATGGATGCTAAGGCAGGAGATTACCATGAAAGGCGGGGGCTCGCATTTGAGACCGGTGAAATTTACTTTTGACCTGGTCCTTAGAGTATGCTGGCAAAATGCTGACTGGCCTAGCGCCATGAGGACATTTGATTTGATGTCCGGATATCATGCTCATGACTTCATGGATGGATCTGTTGCTGCAGCACCCAGACTCGATGAACGTTCCAACAACAGAAACATAATGCCTGACTCTGAGACATTGTCGACCATCCTCAGTATTGCATTGAGCACAAAAAGTTTGGCGCACATGCGACAAGCACTCCGCATAGTTGACTACATTCTGTCAGCGGAAGGAGGAATATCTCAGCTCAGCAGGAAGAGGGTCAAAAAACAGCTCTTCTTTGCTCGTAAACTGGCAGACGCCATTGTCGGAACTGTCCAGCGAGTTTTAGTAGCGCCGTCATCCCAGCAGTCTTCCGGGGAGGTTGATAGATGGCAGTATCTCGCTGATGAGGCACGTCAAACGCTGGCACTGATGCCAGTCAAGCCGAATTTCAAATTCGCAGACAATTCACTAATACCGACTTTGACCGTAGATCGCCCATAGACAAAAAGTTAATGAATGGATAATTTAAAGTACGACTCGAGTTGGTATCAAAGAAGGGACGTCCAAAGCAGCATGGACGATAGAGAATACCTAAAAAATCCTCTTGTGTAGATAAAGCATCCGTAAAGTCAAAAATGGGATCATGTCATGCTCATCGGTCGATCCCCCGTACCTCTCCCTGATGGAGAGCGTCGGAACGCAGGAGCCGGAGGCGTAAATGTTGTGATATCCTCTTCCAGAGGGAGAATTTGCATGTCAGATCCAGTACCAGGACGTAAAGAGCTGCCCTGCCGATTAAAGGGAGGGGAAGGGCCTTGCATTTGAGAGGGTAGCATGCCAACGCTCATCGGTCGGTCAGCTGCGAAAGGTGCATTCGGTCGCAATGTGCTGCTTCCTGGGAAGCGCGGGGAAGCCGACTTGGGCGATGGCGGTGGCGGGTACGTCGGCGGCTGGCTTGGAGGCAATCCAGAACTTCTTGGCCTATCGGGAGAGTTAGTTGAGAAACCGGTGGAGAAACCGGGAGATGGGGGCATTAACACATCCTCGGGTGACTGGACTAACGGCGGTGGAATGGCTATACTTTGTGGTTTGTCAATAGCCATGACACTCGCAGGACGACTGGAAGGAGGTGGCATAAACGGCATGGTCTGTGGGGCCACAGGACCATCATCAACTAGAGATACTCCGCTCCGACCACTTCGAAGTGATGCATTGTCCATACTTTGGACAACAGGAGGGGTGAACTGCTCGTCTTGTCTTTCAAGGGTCACGAAATTAGACTGTGTTGATGGAGGCATTCCCATGCTTTTTGGTCTGTCATTGCCTTTAAGGAAGGAAGGTGAAGGAGGCACTAGAGCATCCTCTGAGCCGATCTGTTGATACAACTTGGACTGCGACGGCAATGTAGCTAGACTTTGAGGTCTGTCGCCCATTCGTCCGTCAAAATTGCGGAAGATAGGTGAAGAAGGATTGAGCATAGTGTCTTCAGTGATAGCCATTGACACAGGCTCATAAACGTGTTGGTCAGGGGGAGGGGATCCTGCAATGTAACTGTTCCTTGGCATCGGCGTCAGCCTGCCGTTGGGTGTCCGTATGCGTGCAGCGCGAGAACGCTTGCTGCGCCTGCGACATAAGTACACAATGCCTCCTATAACCAAGATGGTGAGGACTAGTGCATTAAGAGCCATGATACCAAGCATGGCCGGGAAATATACCCCAATTTTGTTCAATGTATTTGCGAGGTCATCAGAAAGAGTGACTGAGGTTGAGCCCGAGTTCGAGTCTGAGGCAGTAGTGTTTGAAGCGTTATACGTTATACCGGCTTTAGCAGTGGTGTTCCTCAATGTTGCGAATTCCGAAGATGCAGTGTCGGGGTCCACAAGGGACAAGAGCCTGAGGTATGGATTACCCATGTTATGATTGGCATCAAAATCACCGAAATCGTATACAGAGTACACCGAGCGAAGGAAATTATCGCCCAAGATCCAATCGCTGTGAATGTTTTGAGCTTAACAAAGAGCAGATGAGACCCGGACATACAACTGGCCACTGCCTATCGCGACACTTTGCGGAACAAAGGAACCCACACAAATAGTTGGGTCATTCAGACTCAGGGGGGTGACATCCAGAGGATGAACAGGGAAAACCTGGCCTCTGTGGAAGGTTACGAATTGAAAACATCAAGAGTCGGGTGACTTGCCCAATTTGAAAGGCGATATCTACCTCAGCATTACAGGGGACTATCCATTGACTAAGCTGAGTGCTAAAGGTAGCACCTGGAATGCCACCATATATTGCATTGCATATGTCCTCGGAGGCGTATCTGATGAATATTGAATGGGAAGATGGGGGGTAATCAAAATTGAAGCATACGTCCATGATGTGCCGCTATCAACCAATGCAACAGCCCTATTGCTTGGGGCGCCGGGAACGGAGGTTGAGGGTGTGAAGGCGGTGCCATTTGTTAGCAATGCATCGACCAGAACCGTCCATCTGTTTGGAGAAGAGACTGGCCATGTTGATATCGGTGGATTGTTGGCAACTGCAGCATACGCAGGTTCGTATTCACCTAAAAAACCATCAGGTTAGGTAACTTGGAGTCTGAGACGCACCGATGGCAAAGTTCCCTTCGACGTCATCTCCTGGTTCAAGACTTCTTTGGAGGACAATGGAGATGAAATTAGGTTCTTGGGGATTTGCATTGAACAAGTTGTAGAGCAGACTGCGCCCTGCTGATGAGCCCGTAGCGTTGACAAGAGCGTCAATGCTTGAGAGGGACGTAAACCCGAGACCAAGGATTCCAACGGCACCATAAACTAGCGCAGGATTCTGAACTGCGGAAGCATCGAGAAACGCCTGGTTAGGTACGGTGATACTAGCAGCCAATCAGCGAGTGTCCTTTAGGCAGAGTAAACACGCATACTCTGCAAAATCGACAGTGGCATAAGAGATATGGCCTTGAGCCCATCCAATTCCATACTACCAACTTTATGAAGCAGAGAACCAAGTTGGAATGGCAACTTACAGTCAGATTGTAAACTGTGTTCTAAGTTCCTTCAGAAATTGAAGGAGTATTAGAATAACACTTACAGTTGGACTGCTGTTTGGGATGGGTGTGGTTGGTCCTTTAAGCCAAAGGTCCGAAGAGCCAGTATCGAGCTGCACAGTGTACGCTTGAAAAGTGTTAGCCAAACGATCATGTACCACCTCAATGGCCCACAGTTTCCGCCCACAGTGACCTGTAAAGATTAGCTTGGCCTCCTAAACAGAGAATAGACTTACGTTTGCCATGTAGATTATATCCTCCGAGGTGCTTGAAATTGATGAATACAGTTTTGACAAAGATTTGGGCCGCACCTGAGGCTCACATCCGTGGAATTGGCTTGTGCAGCAAGTGTATGAAGGGTTAGAGCAGCGTTGTTTCTGCGGTAAAGATTGGGATTCTGAAGTCGTCTGAGTGGCAATTTAATTGCAGAAACGAGAGTGAGCGTTGCCAGTAGCCATGAGAACAGTAAAACCATGATTTGAAGAAGAAGGACAGGACTCGCCAGCGGAGTCTGATCAACCCCTGATTTGTTTTCAATGATTTGTTTTTTTGATTTCCCCGGATTCTTTTTTTAGCTCACCCTCTCATGGCTGCCTCCAGAAACTCGATTCTTCGTCTGATTCGTGCTGCACAGAGCACAACTTGTCCCTGCCACCAATGCGCACCGACTTCCTCTCCGCATGCAGTTCAGCAATTGAGGCACTTGGCAACACCTGTTCTTCACAGGGAGTATGCTTTCGAGGCAAGCTTGTTCAGTCCATCAGCGTCCACTGTCTATATTGTTGCATTCAGGTCGCCGCATCCAATCTTAGATTTGGAGACGGCGTCACGCTCGAGGTAGGAATGGACCTGAAGAACATGAAGGCACGCAAGGTTGGCGTGTTCACAGACCCAAATGTGGCCAACCTTCTTCCAATGAAAAATGTCGGAGACTTGTCTTTCTCTTGCTCTAAGATTGACGAATCTAGGCCATTGCTTCGTTGGAATCTCAATCGGATCTTCCGTTCGAAGTGTACAACCAAGTGGTGGCAGAGCCTACCGAAGAAAGCTGGCGGGATGCTATTGCCTGGGCCAGGAAACACGACTTCAGCCACTTTCTCGCGTGTGTTTTCATTTGTTTTATCAACCGGGTACTTATTGCCCTGTAGCGTCGGTGGGGGCAGTGTTATAGACACCGCGAAAGCAGCCAACCTGTTCGCGTTTTAACCTTGTTAACATCATTATATTAACTTTTGCTGCACTTAACAGATTCGCCGTCTACAAGGACTCTGATTTGATGGACTTTATCAATGCACCGATTGGGAAAGGACTGCCGGTGTCTCAGTCTCTTCGGCCCCTGATTGCCGTTCCAACTACTGCTGGAACTGGTTCTGAAACTACAGGGACAGCCATTCTCGACATTACTTCTCGCTCGTTCAAGACTGGCATTTCCAATCGAACCATGAAACCGGTCCTTGGAATTGTAGATACGCAAAACACAGAAACTTGTCCGACGGCTGTCCATATTAGTGCCGGTCTCGATGTCCTTTTTCACAGCTTGGAAAGTTACACTGCAATCCCGTACACAGAAAGGATACCGCGACCAACAAACCCTATCCTGCGGCCGGCCTATCAAGGTAGCAATCCTGTTGCCGACATATTCTCTCTTTGGGCATTAAAGACAACGGCTCAGTATCTTCCGCGTATTGCCAAGGATCCGGAAGATGTCGAGGCAAGGCGACAGATGCTGTAGGGATTCCACGTTTATCTGTATCTGAGCCTGATTTCCCGTAGCCTTGCGGCGTCTTTTGCTGGGATTGGATTTGGGAACGCCGGTGTACATCTGTGCCATGGAATGAGCTATCCTGTATTGTTTTGTCCCTTTCCTTTGTTACTCTACTAAGCGCTGGAGCAGATTTCGGGCCTTAACAAAAAGGGACCCAAATACAAACATCCCGGGTATGTAACGGACTTGCCCATCATCCCCCATGGTGTGAGGTAAGGTGTTACTTGTTTCATAGGGCCGCTCGCTGAATAAACCGTGTCTCACAAAGCGTGGCACTAACTGGACCGGCAGGTAAGCGAAGCCAGCGGAAGGAACCGATTCCTGACTCTTTCATGCTGACAGTATTTCAATTCACTGCGCCGTCGTCTCCGGATCGTCACAGACTAGCGCTCGCTATTTTCACATCCAAGACTGAGACTGACCCGACGATTACGTGTATACCTGATTCTGAAATCGGAGTACACCTGTACGATGCTATTGCACGTTTCCTGGATGGTTTAGGTGTGCCTCGTGGGTTGAAAGCGGTAGGATACACGGCAGTGGACATTGCATCGCTTGTTGAGGGCACACTTCCGCAGCGACGGGTTCTGGACCTGGCACCTGGAATAGGCGACATTGCGGGGGAAGACGGAAGGGAGCATCTGACACGAATTTTAGAAAATTCCCTCGAATACTGATTGCTACTACCGTACTACCATGAATATACATTAAGCGAGCATTAAAGAGGCGTGCACTCTAAGTCGTGAGTCTGCGTAAATGACTATACTTGACCCCTGGTGGTTTTTTCCCGAAAATGAGTGGAGAGGTCGTACTCCCTTTCACATGGTGGCAAGGAGAGTGAACGACGTACCCAGGATCCCCACGACGCGCGATCACGGGTGCGAGAGGGTCGACTCCGGGGAATGGGACCTGTGAGGGATCGAGACAGGTGTTTGGGCTGTGGCTGAAACTTGGGGTACGGGGGGCGCTTCAGAGCGATTGGGTTTTTTGCTTTTTCGCTGAGAAAGGTCTGTTTGGGCTGTGGGTCATCGCCCAGAAGACTCTGCAGCCAGGAACGGCCGAGAATGGGGGCCAAGGATAGAGCGGTAAGCAATACTAGACGCATAATGATCTGGGGTGTAAAAATCAAAGAGGATAGGGACTGGGACTGTGTTTGAGAGGATAGCGTCTGAAGAAGGGAACCAATCTGGCAAGTGACTGTGGTCCAGGGTATGCTGCCTATGAAAGCACCAAGGAAGCAGTCAAGTAGGGGTATACGACATACACCTGATGCAATATTTAGGAGGGACCAGGGCACAATGCCGACGAGACGTAAGATGGACAGTCTGATCCATGTTTGAGATTTTGATGTGGGTTGTGAGTGCTGTGGTGACATTGAAAATTTGGGCGTAATGGGCGTAGAAGGGGCAGACACGGGAAAAGGAATTGAGAAGGTATCTCCTTCCAAGGCAGCTCGCGTGACATCGAATGCCTTAGGGAAACACCATAATAGGAAGGGGGCGAGTGGCATTGCCAGTACAGTGGCAGCCACAGATCCCAGTGTTGTCAAGAGTGTTAATAGAAATGTTGCAAGCAGCGGAGAGAACAGAGCTCCACCAATCAGATTCTGAACATGTTGAGACAAAATAAATAAAAAATAAACAAAGAGACTTGCCCATATGACACTGCCTGGAATAGACCAGGCGTGTTTCCAGACAGCGGTGAGACTGAGAACTGCCATTACATGGAGAGCAGCTGCATAGTCTGAGCGAGAATAGTCTCTGAGCGCGCGACTGAGAGCTACGATGTCGTGTACGGTTTGTGGGAGCTCGTCGAGTGTTATTGGGAGGGTTCGCAGAGCAGCAAGGACGAGAGCAGTGGACAACACAAATGCAATGAGAACGAGCAAGAGGGAGGAGAACATCGGGAGAACCGGAACATGATCTTGGAATTTATTTTATAATAATCCAACATCAGCCGATGGTTTGTAATTTATGATGAGTCGTCGGCCTGGTTTAGTCATCTCGTGTTACATGCTTAGTAAGACTCTGAGTATG
>CEMS01905365.1:50039-65396 GCA_900068915.1 Megacollybia platyphylla | reverse complement strand
ACACACATGGAACCCAATCAAGCAATGTCTGGTCCTCCCATGTCTTCCCGCCGCCCTTTCGCAGCACAGTCGTACGCTTGCCACCACGAGCAACCTTGCCACCAGACCCACCACGTTTGTCTATCATAGCACCAGGAACATACACACTCTGTTGTGCAAGAATACCGACATCGTATTCATATGCATTCGCTGGCACAGGTGCAGACGAACTGCTCGCGTATTGCAGGTAAGGGTTCTCCATAACTAACTCACAGATCACGTGAGTGAGATCACGAGGTCTTGTTATAATCGTAACTGTACAGTTTACGCCTCATCCTCAAAACTTTTACCTCCCATGCCGTTCGTCAAAAAGATCAAGTCAGACGCCTACTTCTCGCGTTTCCAGGTCAAGTATCGCAGACGGCGGGAGGGTAAAACAGATTGTAAGTTGTCTCATTTTGAAAAAAAAGTTGACTCTATAACTCTGCCAGATTATGCACGCAAGAGACTCGTAACCCAGGCAAAAAACAAATATAATGCTCCCAAATATCGTCTCGTCGTCCGCTTCACAAACAAGGACATCATCGTCCAAATTGTCTATGCTCGTCTGCAAGGTGACTTTGTCCTAGCAGCCGCCCATTCTCGAGAGCTTCCTCGGTATGGCATCAACCATGGTCTCACCAACTGGTCCGCTGGTACGCAATCCCTTAACTCTCGTTACTCTGTGTCTTTACTCTCGTAGCCTATGCAACCGGTCTTCTCTGCGCCCGTCGCGCACTCACAAAAGTCGGTCTCGCAGACAAATACGAGGGTGTCACAGAACCAGACGGCACTCTCAGCCTCACAGAGCCTCTCGATGAAGAGGATGCTCCGAGACCATTCAAATGCTACCTTGATGTCGGTCTCAAGCGTACATCAACTGGGTCCCGTGTATTTGCTGCAATGAAGGGTGCCTCCGACGGTGGCATCTTCATTCCTCACTCTGACAAGCGTTTCCCTGGCTACGATACAGAGTCAAAGCAGCTTGATGCAGAGACCCTCAAAAAATACATCTATGGCGGTCACGTCGCAGAGTACATGGAGAGTCTCGAGGAGGAAGATGATGAAAAGTTTGTCGACTCTCCTCTTTCCGTCCCTTTCTCATCCTTTCGCAGGTTCAAAAAGATCTTTTCGAGCTATCTCGCAGATGGTGTCGGCTCTGAGGACATTGAAGAGATTTACACAAACGCACACGCCGCTATCCGCGAGGACCCAGCCTTCAAAGCAACAGAAAAGACAAAGGATTGGAAGGAAGAAACCAAAAAACACAAGGACAGTAAACTCACTCTTGCCCAGCGCAAAGAGCGCATCAATGCCAAGATCGAGGCCTACCATGCTTCCAAAGACGAGTAGATGCCTGCTGTCATGTATCTATGCAATTTATGCACTATGATGCGCATGCGTTATTTCATTCCCAAAGCTTTTTGAATTATCCGCTCTACCCAAGTAATTAGTGGCTCGTTATCTTCCACTGTATAACTCTCTACTCGACCCTGCTTCAGACTTTGCCGATTCAAAAAGTACGATGTGCAAGTGATCGACGAGTCCTGCTCAAACAGTATCCGAAAATTGCTGATCTCGTCTGTCAATGCTTAGCAAGGAATAGAATAGACTGACTTACAGCACGCTGAGCTCCCATCGGCCGACACATCTGTTGAGATCAACAAACCATATTCCACCAACATCACCACATAATCGTCGGCCGACATCGCATATTCGCTGGAGGAGGAATCTCTCCACTTCGTCTCTCAGAAGTTGATACAGTTGCCGTATCGAAGCTATTGAAAGCGTCGCTTGAGCTAGGTGGGCTGTCAGCGATGACGGTGTTAAAAATGTCAACCGAATCGTATGTGCTTCCTCAATCCGCAGAACAGCCTCGCCACCTATAGACCTTCGACCAGCTTCAGAGAAAAACGAAATGAGCTCTTGGCCAATTTCTCCGATAGGATTAAATCGTAGGCTTGACGAGGTCCCAGTTTTACTCAAAGATCCTACTGTCGTGTCCAGCTCGAGCTTTACTCTTTGACAGAATACTTCGTATTGCAGCAGATCGATGATAGGCTGAAGCACAGGAGGTGCCTGATTCAAGTCAATGGATCGGATCAGACCAGCACCCCCAAGTCGTTGGGATTTGAGAAAGGCATGTCGTCGGAGCAATAGTACATGTAGAAGGTGATAAACCAGATCACATTTGACTTGTACTGTTGGGTTGTCTGCACTGGAAACGGAGACGGAAGTTTCATCTTGTTCGGCCTGAGTAGAATTTCAGATGAATTCAGTCATCAGCCCGTACTTACAAGTTCAAACCGCAGCTCTGTTCCCTGTGCAGCGTCAATGACGATCAGTCGCTCCGACACGCGAGCAGAGACAGTTGGCAGGGTGCCGGCCTCTTTCACAAGCAGGGAAAAAATCTCTTGTTCTACTATTTCAAATTGGGCGATTTTCAGCTTGCTATCCACCGGATGTTCATCATAAATCTCGATAGTGTTATAGCAGCTGGTTCGTTCTCCTGACGCGCTGGTTTCTGTAACTGACACGCGTAATCGCGCTCGTTGACGGGACGGAAAGGTCAAATCCTCAGTAGGGTCGCCGGCCGAGGCCATACGAGCAATGGCCTGACGTCTGAAGGCAGGAGGTGCTGCCGAACTGTCAAACAAAGAAAACACACGGGATAGTTACGAACACTCCTCCAACCCATAAGAGATTAGAAAATCCTTGGTTGTTTTATCAACCCCTTTTCCTGTGGCCGAACCGAATGGTAATGGGGCCGGGACTAGTCCCCAGTTCGCCCTACGTATTCGAAGGGCATCGACCCAATACTTATCGCTTCGTGCTCGACCCCTTTCCATTATTCTAGCAGCTGATTTGAACACGTCTGCGGCTTTCCGAAGAGCTTCGTCTTTGCCGCCAATGGCGAGTTGGGCATTAAAAGCTTGGACAGAGGGTATCGATGGAGCTTTGGACACCGTCGTGGCGGAAAGCAGTGGATTTTGGGAGGTCGGGTTGGGCTGCGACTGCATAGATGTGGTAGGCTGTGGTTGTACCGATGCGGTAGACTGGGTTGTAGAGGACAAAATCATAGAAAGCAAATCTCTTGATAATGTCATCTCGCCTAGGGCGATGCTAGCCAGATCAGAGATACGAGGCTTGATCAGACTACGCACTACAACTGGGGCATTATTTCTGTGCGCATTTTGAAGAGCTCTTCGGTGGTCATGATAGTTCGTGGAGTTTCTTCCGCTTCAGCAGTCGCGTTGTTCTCGACCGCGTCGTCGTTTGTATGTGACGAGTCTGCGGCAATCAGAACGCCATTTTCAATCATCTGCTCATCGTGTCGGTCAAAAAAATCGTGTCCACGCTCGAGAAATATGCGCCGAAGATTTTGGCCCAAGATTTTTGCGGGACTTTCTTTACTGCAAAGATTTTGAGCACCTGAAGGTAACAAAGTTGGTGCACAGACGTCTCGTATACATGCTCTCCTTGAGGAGTGATATCGTAGAGAACGGGCTCATCGTAAGGCTTCTCGAGCGAGAGTCTGACTTGTTTCCAATCGTCCATGAGAACCGTGGAAAAGATTCGGTCACTCTCATCGAGTCATGGTGAAATCCTCAGGAGGCACTACAGAAAAACGGAAGCTGGATGATAACGACTCTGCACAGACTGCTGCTAAGAAACAGCGTACTCGCATAAGGTAGTCCTATTTAAATGAGTAACTGCAGGCTCGCATATCATCAGCTTCTCATGTGGCGAATGCCATCGTCGAAAGCAAAAGGTTTGACCCAAGTTGGCCGCGTCGTTTATTTAATTTCACTCTAGTGCGACAGACAAATGCCTTGCTCCCATGTCTGCCTCTATCTTGTTTAGCATTTTGCTAGCTGATACCCCCTAGTGCGTAGCCCGCAAGGTCCCAGAACTTTGCAAAGCGTACACACCGGGCAAGACAGAGCAGGATATCAATGCCCGCTTGTCTAGACTAGAGCAAATCATCGAGATGGCTCTACCCCAGTTCTGTTCATCGCCCGGATCACTCTCTTCGTCAACAAATCGACGCTCTGCTAGAGACGATATAGATGATGATAATCGCTCTCATAGTGAAGAACCTAATGGTGGCTCCTTCCAGAGTGGTAAATGGTATGGTACTAGCGCGTCTGGAAGCATAGCTCCAGGCACTGTTCTTGAGCAAGTACGCAAGTTTGCCCTCGGACTTTCTACTTATCCAACACTTGAATCGGTTCTTTGTAACAGTTGCAAAATGCAGTCATGCCGACCAGTTCACCTCCATCCGAGCAGCCTAAGCTATCCCTCGATTCCAGGTCAAATTCAGAACCAGTTCAGGGTCTGGAACTTGCAGCTGCAGATAATTTAAAAACCCTGGTTCAAGAATGTGGAGTTTCACCCCACAAGATATCAGAGCTGTTGCAAGAGCTACCACCACTACGTTCCTCAGATGTTCTCATCGATTATTATTTCAAATCTATGTAAGAATACTTATCCGAAGACCGTTTTTCGTTTTTGATGTTGACTTTCAGAAACTGGACACGTTATCCAATATCCGAGAGTGACTTTCGTGCAGCGTATGCATCTATCTGCTCGCTGAGTGCTCAGGGCCTTGGCGTTGGAAGTGCCAGTGATGTCCGATTCTTGCCGTTGTTGTTCGTGGTCCTTGCCATAGCTGTCCGACTAGCACCGGAAGACATTGCAGGCGATACCAGAAACCGAAGAGTTACTTCATTGCGCTATTACTGGTCATGTAAGTCGTTCTTTTGGCTCAGACACACTTTCAACAAGTCTCTCAGCGCGAAGATCATTGTTAATAGCTGCAGCTATCCAACCAGATTCATTGGACATCGTACTGACCCGCCTTCTGGTAGGCCACGAATGATGCTAGTCGTGTTCTGATTGCCTGCTCAGAGTGCTCGCTTCCTTACCTTTGATAGGCGGATAACAGGTATGCTGTCTCTTTGTCTCCCATACTTTCTCATCACATTACAGAGTGCTGGAGCCAGCTTGGGGCAGCTGTTAGAACGGCTCAGGCTCTGGGACTGCATCGTGACGGAGCTCCCATGGTACGTTATCAGTTTTCGTCACAACGGATGCTCATGCAAGCCAGGGTATGGAACCTGCAATGGTCGAATATCGCCGTCGTGTTTGGTAATCTCTCTTGGGGTGCAGTCGCCTCATAATAATACCCTTCATAGGTCTTACCTTTATCACGCGGATCGTTCCTACGCTCTCGTATTAGGAAGACCAAATTCAATCCAAGACGACTACACATCTACGCAAGCACCCTCCAACATTGACGAAGAATCACCCATGGCATACACTCATGCTCCTGCTCCTCTGTCTATACCCACGCCCATGACGTTCGTTATTCTGAGGCACCAGTTGACCGGCATCATTGGTCGTATCGTCCACCACTTTCAAAAGGTCCGATCTGTGAGCCATTATTCCGAGGTCGTTGCCCTGGACGATGAAATTCTCAAATTTATCATGCACTTGCCTCCTCATTATGCTCTGGAACCTGATAAATCTCTGGACGAATCATCAAGCTTTGTTCCGATTCATCGATTTCTACTCATCACAGAAATTTTATTCGTTCGAACCAGCCTGCACCGCCCCTATATTTTACGCAAACTTAACACGGACCGTTACGCTCGTTCCAGGATAGCTTGCTTCGAATCTGCGATTAAAGACTTCGAAGTCCGCCAAGCGTTTAGACAAACGGTGCCTCGAGAGACTCGTGAATCTCTGAGCAACGCGTACAGGGAGTTTCAAACGGCCATGATCAGTGGCATTTATCTCGTCCTAGATCCGATGGGCAAGTATGCTGACGCGATGCATGCTATCCTTGATGGCTTCATGAAAGATCACGAGGGAGTGCGCGATATAGACGAAACCACACGCCGTGAGCTCAAGACCATCGAGTTTTTGAAAAACGAGGCTGTCCAGCGCCAATCGGCTATGTCTAGAAACTCGAGCACCGGAAGCGAGAACCCGGCTCAGATCCTCTTGAGTCTGCAGCAATCTTCTCTGCATCCCTCTTTCCCATCGCTTTTCAGCATCTCATCTATGAAACCTACACCGCAATCTCCCAAATCAGCGTATGCTGCTGGTGCCGGGGGAACGCTCACATCTTCACCCACATTCCATCGGTTGCAGCAGTCTGGTCCGTCTGATTTTGCGAGTTCTCCTACAGCATCGGGTAGTCCGAGTATAGATGAGGAATCGACAGCTCAGTCATTGCTTGATCACTGGTGTAACACCGTTAGTAATGCACCTATAGATGGTTCGACCAATCTGTCGTGGGGAGGTTTTGGTGGTGCTGACCTTTTAGGTTGGGTAGGCAGCGTGCCGTCCATACCAAATGGAACGGGGCCAGTTCTATTGGGACAAGGATCAGAGTCGGAATGGAACTACTGGGAGGCATTAGTGAATCAAATTGAACGTGGAGCATGATATTAATTATCTTCTGTCTGTTGTAACATGGAATATCTTTAAGCGCTTAATGGATTTCCAAAACAAGTAGTCTCTGTGCTTTCTGATCTCAGCTACTACGCATGCAGACGATAAACAAGTTTCTTTATGGGCCCACACCAGAGGAACGCTCTCGGTCGTGGCAGCTCAAGCTGCGTACTGAACAAAGACACTTAGAGAGGGAGATGCGCCAGGTTTTGTTGTTTGTAACGTTACTGTGTAGTTCTAACCCCTGCAGCTCGATGTAGCGACGAACAAAGCTCAGCAACAAGTGAAACAGCTTGCTACAAAGGGTGACCTTAAATCTGCGCGTATATTGACGAGAGAGGTGGTGAGGAGTAAGAAACAGAGAGCGCGCTTGTCAACCTGCAAGGCGCAGCTGGGGTCGATAGAGGGACAATTGAGGAATCAGATGTGTATGTGCTCAGTTTTGAATGAAATTGCGAGCTCAAAGCATCAGCTATGATGAAAGTGACTGGAACTCTGCAGAAATCGACGCAAGCGATCAAGCTTTCAAGTTCACTGGTGAAACTTCCCCAACTGAGTCAAACGATGCGAGAAATGAGCATGGAGCTAACAAAGGCAACGCTTGCTACTGCTATTGTATATAATACTGACTAAACTAGGCTGGAATCATGGAAGAAATGCTTGAAGACACGTTGGAAATGGACGAGGACGAAGAAATCGAGGAAGAGGCTGATGCCGAGGTAGACAAAGTTCTGTATGAACTGACGGATGGCAAGCTTGGACTTGCGGGGTCCGCAGGCACGGAACTTCCAGCCCAAACTGAAGACAAGTTGGACGAGGAAACAGAAAGAACACTGGAGAAGTATCGCCAGGAATTGAATGGCATACTGAGTGGATGATGTAATATTTTACTGTTATCTCATTTTCTTCCGCACTTGCACACAAAATGTTGTCGCGGTCGTTTGCTGGCCTTGCGCGGCGCACTCAGGTATTTGGTTCTTGGCCCCTGAGACGTCCTCTCATATGCAGTCAATTCGTCACTACGCCTCGGCCGCACCTACCGCTTCCTTTGCTGGACAGAAGGACAGCAGTGTAGGTTTCTTATTCCCATCTCGCGTTCGATTCACCCTCTGTCCAGGGAAAGTACACAGTCACATTAATCCCAGGCGACGGTGCGTTTTGAGACGGCTTTTCTACATCCACCTTCACGCCACTACTCAGGAATCGGACCAGAAATAAGCCAGGCTATCAAGGATATCTATACAGCAGCTGGTGTCAGTCTCGCTCTGTGGCAGTCTTCATTTTATTCACAGTCTTAGGTACCTATAAAATGGGAGGAAGTCAGTGTTGCACCTATTTTGAAAGGTGGCAAGACAGTCATCCCCGACGCAGCCATCGAGTCCGTCAAGAGAAACACAGTTGCTTTGAAAGGTGTGTGCTCTAGCTATCTGCAAATTCGATGCATTCATTGCACATCAGGCCCTCTTGCTACTCCAAGTCAGTCCCCGCCGACTTGCGAAATGACTACTTGAACACATTTCACAGTTGGAAAGGGCCACGTCTCTTTGAATTTGACTTTGCGACGAACATTCAACCTTTTCGCTAATGTTAGGCCGTGCATCTCGATAGAAGGCTTCAAGACACCCTACGATAATGTGAACACTGTCCTAATCCGAGAAAACACAGAAGGCGAATATTCTGGCATCGAGCATGAAATCGTCGATGGGGTCGTTCAGTCTATCAAACTTATCACCTGGGATGCTTCCGAGCGTGTAGCTAGATACGCCTTCCATTACGCCCAATCCAGTGGACGTAAACGCGTTACCGCGGTGCACAAAGCCAACATCATGTAGGTGGACACGCTGTCGGTATTGGACTCATTGAACCGTGCTTCAGGAAAATGTCCGACGGCATGTTCCTATCTGCTTGTCGTGAAGTCTCGAAGGACTTTCCGGATGTTGCTTATGACGAGGATCTTCTCGATCGTGCTTGTTTGCAGGTGAGTAATAGCAGTAAATGCTCAGAAGCTTGGCAGATAGCCCTTACAGATCGTCCAAAATCCTAAACCCTATTCCGACCGAGTCATGGTGATGCCCAACCTGTACGGTGACATTCTTTCCGATATGTGCGCCGGCCTCATTGGCGGTCTGGGTCTTACCCCCTCTGGTAACATTGGTCGTGTAAGTCTGCCTGTTTCGCTCAATACAGCCATCTTTATGTTTCCGCAGGATGCATCCATCTTTGAAGCTGTTCACGGTTCAGCACCTGATATTGCTGGTGAGTACATATTACCTCTAGGTTCTGGCCGTTGACGTCCGTACAGGCAAGGGTTTGGCCAATCCGACTGCTCTGCTGCTGTCCTCCATCATGATGCTGAGGTCTGTTGTATGCATATTAGGGTGCAGAAAACTAACAAATTCACAGACATATGAATCTGTTTGCCTATGCCGACAAAATAGAAAAGGCCGCGCTGAAAGTATGTCTTGTTACGGTGCTATGATGCGTCATGCTGACCCTACGCTCAGACCATCGCAGAAGGAAGGACAATTACTGGTGACCTTGGCGGCAAGGCGTCCACGGTGGAATATACACAGGCTATTATCTCCAAGTTGAAGTAGAAGTAGTAGAAAACTTAGACACAGCTTCGACTATTGATGTGTGATGTGTGTGATGCACGTCCAAACACAACCTTGTAGTTGGTGACCAGCTAGTTCAACGATAAGCTTCACTTGCATTCTCTCACTGACACAGGCCCAGCAGGGCAAAGCCATTCCACAATCAACCACAACCACCGTGAGTTGCGCTGTTCGCTATATTTTAGCTATAACACCGTCGTCAGACATCACTGGTTACAGAAAACTCATTAAAAAGACTCAGAAAACGATAAAGCCTCGTCCCAGATATAATTACGATCATGTCCGACGAAATCCAAGCAGCCCAGTCAGCGGCGAAGAAGGACGACAAGAAACCAGCGCTCATCGGTAACCGCGGTGGTAAACGAACTGCGTCGAATCCGAAATCACAGGGCTCAGTAGCCAATCAGGGAGCAGTTCGACCATCTTCTAGGTCTAGTAACAAGAAGCCGGCTGCCCCAGAGTCTGGTTCAGATACTGCGTCGCGCAAAGTTAATGAATCATCCAAAAAACCTGAACAACGCGCCAAGGGAAATGGAGGAAAGTCTACGCAGCATCGCAAGGCACAGTCCTCGGCTGTTCCGAGAAGTAACAACTCGACTCAGACAAAACCAAGCTCTCCTCCAGTCCAAACAGAAGCCAGTGAAGCACTGTCCTCGCTTCAGAGAGTTATCAACGATCTCAAGTCAACTTCCCCGGCGCCGCCTCCAGCCCATGGCTCGACTCTTCCTATTAATGCTCCCGTATTTCAACCAGGTGCGATCGCTTTCCCTGGATCCAACAGCTTCGATCCAAAACATCGCAAAGGCGGTTCACTTGGCGCTCCCGGTCACGCAGGTAACCTTAACTCATTCTCCCCTCATTTGGGAGCTATGATGGAGGATGCCGAAGACATAGGAAATGCCTCGCTCGAAGAAGGCGAAATCTCTGAACAGGTCTACCTGCAGCATCAACCCCGTGCGCAGTCACAGAGCTTTGTTGCTCCCCGATTTGCCGCGTTGGCAGCACAGGAGCAGGACGCTGTTGGCCCTACCGGTCGTCCTCAGCTTGCGCCCAATTTCATGTTTGGAGCAAGGAAGCAGAGGAACAGTGTTCCCCCCATCAACGAGGAGGATGCGGGCTTCCAGTTTCCTACGCAGCAAGTTTTTCCATCCGATGTCCACCCTACCGATCCATTGCACAGAAAGACAGAGAGCGGGGAGATTACAGGCATAATGGCTGAACAGGTCGGTTATTACATGCATGGCATCTTCATCACTAATTGTTATCCAGATTGCGTTGCAGAATCAGATTGAGGCATTGCAACAGCAACAGCAAGCGTTGTATCAGCAGCAGCTCGCCTCTAACCAAGTTCTCTCTTTTCAAACTCCTGGTCTTGCTCCCAATCGCCACCGACGCGTTCAGAGCACAGTACCTTCTGGAGCCGCAACTGGATTTGCCGCTTCTCAATCTCTTGGTCAATATGGGCTGGGTCTTGATGGACAACCTCAAGGTGTCCCCCGCGGCCACGGTCGCAGGCATAGCGTCAATGTGGTCAATAAAGGAACGGCGCCGCCTGTCGGGGCTGTTGGCTATGGTTATAGCCAAGATGGATTCGACGACGGATTTGCACCTCCATCTTCCTTTGGCGGACATTCGCGTCAAGCATCTCGTGCAGATTCCAGTTGGCGCATCAGTATGTTATCGTTTTAGGTCTTGCTTATATTCTTAACCCTCGTAGATGGAGGGGTCGGCGGCGTGCAAGGAAACAATGCATTTGCGTCGGACCTCGCACAAGCTCAAGCTCAGCTCCAAAGTTTGCAGCAGTTTCGTGCAGCAGCCGGTGGACATCATCATAAGATGCAGTCATTCAGCTTCCCCAATATGCTACCGAACATGATGGCAGCCAACATGATGGGCCTAGGTATGGGAGGAGTAAACTTGCTCCAGCAGCAGCAACAACAATTCCAGTCCCAACTCCAGCAGCAGTCTAGCCAACCTCAACGTAAATCTCTGTTTGCGCCCTATCTTCCCCAAGCTTCCCTACCTCCTCTTCTTGCCGCAGGCAAGCTAGTCGTTGGTATCCTGCGAGTAAATAAGCGCAATCGATCAGATGCTTATGTTGCTACGGAGGTACTTGATGCCGACATCTATATATGCGGTTCTAAAGATCGTAACCGCGCTTTAGAAGGTGATATTGTCGCTGTTGAACTTCTCGATGTGGATGAGGTATGGGGAACGAAGAAAGAAAAGGAGGAAAAGAAGAGAAAGAAAGAGGAAAATGCTGCCTATGATAAGACAGGAGCTGGACGCAAGGACGACAAAAAGAAGGACGACGTAGAAGTTGAGGGACAAGGCTTGTTGCTGTTTGAAGATGAAGAGTAAGTCGCAAGTAACGCCGCTACTTTTCTGATATCCTCTCAGAGTTACCGACGAGGTCAAGCCACAGTTTGCAGGTCATGTCGTTGCAGTCGTCGAGCGGATGCCAGGACAATTGTTCTCTGGCACCCTTGGCCTCTTGCGTCCGTCCTCTGCTGCCACCAAGGAAAAACAGGAAGCCGAACGCCGTGAGCGTGAAGGAGACCGCGGTGATGAACCTCGACGTGGCCCTATCGAACGCCCGAAGATTGTGTGGTTCAAGCCGACTGACAAACGAGTCCCCCTAATTGCCATACCTACTGAGCAGGCACCGCCCGACTTTATTCAAAACTCAGAGGCTTACGTCAACAAGCTTTTCGTTGCTTGCATTAAACGACACGTAAGTAATATCCTTTGCCAATCGCAGTCATTCTTATTGCAAAATCTCAGCCTATAAGTTCCCTTCATCCTTTCGGCACTTTGGTAGAAGAGCTTGGGCCAATTGGCGACATTGAAGTTGAAACCAGTGCACTTTTGAAGGACTGTAACTTCCCCACCGAAGAGTTCACTGAAAACGTTCTCAAATGTCTTCCCCCAATGCCTTTCACGTGAGTTGAATTGTCCTGTCATACCTTGTCTTAGCATTTTTAGGATTCCTGAAAGAGAATTCGAAATTCGAAAGGATCTGCGTGCTGAACGAACCTTTACCATCGATCCCGAGGCAGCGAAGGATCTGGACGATGCTATATCCATCAAACTCAATGAAGATGGGACCTATGATGTCGGCGTTCATATTGCTGATGTCTCTTACTTTGTCAAGCCTAATACCGCCCTGGACCGGGATGCGAGGAAACGCGCAACCAGTGTTTATCTCGTGCAGCGTGCAGTTCCCATGCTACCTCCGGCACTCAGTGAACAACTTTGCAGTTTAGTTCCCGGTCAAGATCGCCTTGCACTCTCTATTGTTTTCACATTCAATGATGAGGCCAAGGTTGTCAACAAATGGTTTGGCAGAACAGTGATTAGGTAACGACGTTTCAGATCGCATGGTGTCCACTGATTTCTGCAGATCTGCAGCTAAACTTTCTTATCAAGACGCTCAGAATGTCCTTGAGGGCAAAGTTTTGGGCGGTGTTGCCGTTATCCCCCAACACAGTGTCAATGACATCGAGCATGATATCAAAGTCCTTCATGGCCTAACGGGCAAGTTGCGCACCCAACGCTTTGAAAACGGGACGCTCGGCCTCGAGTCTCTTCGCTTACAATTCAAGTTGGACGACGAAGGGATGCCCGTCGACTGCGGACAGTATGAGCATACAGATGCGCACAAGTTGATCCAAGAGGTATGCATTCTCTTGAGAGTGAAGTTGCGTGTATTCAGCCTTTATAGTTGATGCTGCTTTGCAACATCACAGCCGCTCAACACATCGCTGTCCATCTTCCTGAGCAAGCCCTTCTTCGACGTCACGACACCCCTATTGAGCGCCGTCTCGTAAGTTTGCCATTTGATTCGCATCGTAGCTAATCAGACGCAGAACGCATTTAAAGAGCGTGCAGAAAGGCTTGGGTATCAGATGGATACGTCCTCAGCTGGTGCCCTGATGCGCTCCTTCGAGGCTATCAAGAATCCCACTGCTCGTAGACTGCTTGAGTTGCTGTCTTTCAAGGCTACTCATCGTGCGAAGTACTTCTGTTCTGGCATGCTTGACATTGCAAAATACAACCATTATGCTCTTAATGTTCCGTTATACACTCACTTCACCTCACCCATTCGTCGATATGCGGATGTCTTGGTTCACCGTCAGCTGGAATCCATTTTACTGGGAGGAAGTAAGACAGTATCATCTTTACATCTACGTAACTGACATTTTACAGCTGAACCCAAATTCACTATGGATCGGGACGCAGTGGCCAAGGTTGCCCAACAATGTAACATGTGAGCACATTTTCAAACTTTTCCTCCAGTCGCAAACTGCTTTGCAGCAAACGAGACTCTGCGGTACTTGCTCAAGAACAATCGGCTCATCTCTATCTCTGTGTTCTCATCTCTGATTTGACTCAACGTTATGGTCCCGTTGTCCGTCAAGCCAAAGTCGTAGGCGTCTTGGATGCGGCGTTTGATGTTCTGGTCCCCGAGTTCGGCATTGAGAAGCGTGTACATGTTGACCAGATGCCTATTGACGTATGTTTTATGTGGTAATTGACAAAGTAACTGATCTCAGTCCAGAATCACGTCCACGATGAGCATACGCATACGCTCCAGATCTACTGGTCGGACAAGGATGTGATCACCTGGTTGGCTGAGAATAGTGATGACGAGCATTTGAAGAAGGTGAAGCAGAATGCAGAGCAGCATGCTCTCAAGATGGAGGTTGTTTCTCGATCGGTCCATGACGAGAAGGCTTTGTTCGATGAAGACGAGGCCGAGGAAGACGAAATTGTCCTCGGTCGTAATGAAGCGGCTGTCGCCTCGGAAGAGACCTCTAAGCAGCGGTTACTGTCGATGTCGAAGGCAAAGCCCGAGTTTGAGGGACTTAAAACGACGCCTGCAGGTCACAAGATACAGGAAATCAAAGAATTGATGACCGTTCCTGTAAGTTGCTGGGTTTTGCTTGATACGGTGTCTAACGGCATGTAGGTCATCGTCACGGCAGATCTAACCAAGAGTCCTCCTGTTATCAAGGTTTACAGTGTCAACCCCTATGCTGAACAGAAAAAATAGGCCAAGATTCTTAACTTAGGATGTACTTTAGCTCTTCACTATGCCTTTTCTTTGCCGGTCGTTCTACCGGTCCTCTTTGTTCCCGCTGCGCCTCAATGTATTTCTGGTTCATGTATATCGTAGTTGACGAGAAATTTTATATGCTCAACTACAGATTGCAAATTACAGACTGCTACAGATGAGAGCTAACTAAATACATGAAGTAGTGAATGTTAAAACCAGCCAGCTGGAGGAGATTGACTGAAATGACGAGGGAGTCGTGGAGGGGGTGCATGATCATCGATGTCTTTAAGTTTCTCATGAGATGAACCCGAGTTACGTAGAGTGGTTGTCTCGAAGCTGAACACAGAAGCTTGACCAGCTGTATGACATGGACGAGAATGAGCGCGGTCGAGTTCTTCTGTACAGAGTCGCTGCAAATGATCTAGACCAAGGAAAGCAGCTTCATCACACAGCTCGTGCAAGAGTTCGAGCCGAGCGGAGGTCATTGGCTGCAACCGGACAGCCCGAGGTAGAGTACTAGGGCAGCGTAAGTAGCTCAAGATATGTGCGTATCTGCACGAAGGTTAACTACACGTCTTCGATATACGTGGAAAGGACTTACGGGGTGCTAGGTCTGTCAAGAAAAATGTGCAGGGAGGTGGGAGTGTTGGAAGGGGCTGCCAGCAGACCCTGAGATGCAAGGTGGCGCTTGAAGGTAGAAATATCGTCGCTAGACGTAGAATAAACGGACGACGCGGTTGAGTCTGTTCGTTGCCGTGGAAAGAGGGAGTCTACGTAGGAACTGAGAAACGAAGGACGACAGGTCAGAGTGGCAATAGTTGTTCTATATGTGACAGTGCACGTCTCAATAGTGACAACTACTTTGGAGCGATCGATGAGGTGATCGGGCAAGTCAGAGAACAGTATTGGATCGAATGGAGGTGGAGTGAGAGGAGCAGAAAATTCTAACTCCCTGGGCGTAAGTAGGTCTGGAAATTTGAAATCAGGCAGCGGACGAGAACGACGGACTCGGATAGGGACTGGATCCTCAATTTCGTGATCCGAGTCGGAATCTGATTCCGAGTCTGAAGGGAGCGGTGGCAAAGGTGGACTTGACAGAGAGTCATATTGTAATTGTTGAGCAGCGATTGATTCTGGGGCCTGCGGTAGCGTACCAGATTCTAGTGGAAGAGCAAGCAACTCTTGAGTGCTGGGGGCCTGTGG